>JAQIWG010008834.1:0-11112 GCA_034695025.1 Chamaedrilus cognettii | reverse complement strand
TACACGTACATGTACACGTACATGTACACGTACATGTACACGTACATGTACGTGTACACGTACATGTACACGTACATGTAGGCCTGAGTCGGCAACAAAAGCACTCGATCAAAAACTAGTTTGACACACTTAAACTAATACGGTAAGAACAATGATAATTATCTCTATCTTATGCTTCCTACAGCATAATGCAGTACAAATCGGCTTGCTAACAAGCGAAAATACGACTATACTCACTCCGCACTGTATATATAGACGACAGAAGTTAGGTTAGATGCATGAAACTTGCTAATCACTGCTAGGCGGAGAGTTCAGTAGGCAACATGGGGCTAATTATACAAGCAAGGTTAGTGTGTTAACATACATAATTATATACAGAACATCTACCGACATCGTCGTCTGTGGGATGACACACAACATCATAGACGTTCTAGCTAGAGCAACACGGAGCACTGATAAAATATATCCAGCACGAACTGGAACGCTCTTCGTCGAAAACTTACAGATAACGTTAATCGTCAATGTGAGAGTTTCACGTGACAGTCTGCAGATGCGTGTTCCTGAAATGTGTAAACATTACTTGTAAACATTACTCGGCAGTTATTGTGCAATAGATGACTTCGCTGCGTAGTTTCAGCGCACACTTATAAAATGCAGTTCTGAAAATTTTAAAACATCATCGAATTTACGCAGTTTCTGAAAACTGCATAAATTTGACCGGAATTGTAGGCCTACATCGAAATTGAACAGCAAATGAAATCTGGACTTGAACGGATTTCATCATCATCATTATCATTTAAGTTTTAGGTCCACTTTTCCGTGCTAGCACAGACTGGACGTTTCCCACGATGAGACCCCCCATAACTCCCGTTCCATTTCTACCTGTCTATTCGTGCTTCGCTTCTTCATCGTAATCCTAGCATCTTCTTCCGTGTTTTTCTTAATTTCAATGACGCCTTCATAATGGCGCAGAAAAGCGACAAAAATACCAACAGCAATAAAAGAGGAGTTAGTGTAGCATACGAGATGGCACTGCAACACTGGTCATGAATTTGACGACTTATTGATTGATCCATATTGCAAATTCTAACCACGATGCCTGGGTGCGCGCGCTAACATGATGGTTACTTGAAAATCGGTTTAGATTGATGTGAAAGTCATTTAAAATCTATCTCTGCCACCAAAAAATCCCCGCACAAATCCCCGCACTGCAACTGACAGACATCAACACGTTCAGTGAAGGCCTTACTACGCTCTCGTTGACTAAATGACGGCTTGATTTTTATTACTAAAAATTAATAACTTTCGAATTGTAACAAATTATTTTAAATTGCATGTACTCTTGCTACATTCCCTCAGCTATCAACCTAGAAAAAAATTAAGTAAAATATTTGCCAAATTAATTTTAATGATTAATAGCTTATTGGTTTTGCTGCATGATTATAGTGAAGAAAAATGATCAAATAGCGCCATCTTGCTAATGCTTTTTGACCAAAACATCCGACCATGAGTCGCAGGGGTCAAAAAGAGGTCAGAGGAGTAGCAAGGTCGCAAGGTCGCAAAATGCATTTTAACTAAAATATCAAACTAGGGGTTAATGGTGTCATTCAGATTATATGCCTAACTGTATACATGTACATTGTACGCCGCGTTGTGGCAATAGGCTGTTGTTTATCATCCCTCAAAGGCACGAGACTCGTCGAATTTGATTACTTCACAAAATCACACTTATCATGCACGCTGTAAAACATGAAATTTTCGTGTGCACGCTATTTTGGAGAATTTTGCAATTCGGTAAAGCTCATGAAAAAATTACATGAGCGAAAATAAAGCTGCAGAAGCTTTATTTTCTAGGTCTATATAATGGGCGGTCTTCAAAAGCGCAAAATTTAAGAGCAGCAAAATTTCTGAGACTCAGGAAAAAAGGGCAAAAAATTTATGCAGCTAAAATTTCATGTATTACAGTATGACCCATCGATATAAGATGTCAGTATAAGATAAATACAAGTTTAAAATTTAAATTTAGGATCCCCACACTTATTCCGGCTAAAAAGCTTTTAAGTTTCACTGAAACGTTAAGCATGGGTTTTCAGGATCTTCAATTTTTAAAAAGAAACCACAGCAGTGATATTGTCCTTAAAGATTATTCAAGTCCTAATAAGCTAAGCGTAGTACAAGCACTGCAAACGAAAAATGCAAGTGGAAATGACTATAAACAGAAAAATTTCTGTTTTTAGAAGAAATACGTATAGCGTATGATGTTAAACAGACTTATCCGCACCGACAAGTGAAGAATTTAGGTGTTAAAATGTAACGAATCATCATCATCTGAAATCTATTAGGGCTGATTACATCTAAAACGCTGCTAAAGGTAATTCACTATAGATAATGCAATGCTAAACAAACGAAATATTCAAAAGTTTCAGATCAAAATAATGGCAGATATAAAACAAATGACGACATGCATGTAATGTAACATTGCAGGCTACATGTATGCGGACAAACAGCTACGTTTGCATAATTACCTTAAATATTTTCATCCCAAAGTAAATACCGTAACAATTTCTCTTAGTAGTAATTAATATCCGGGGGAAATGCTTCATTTAAAGAAATTGCTTCCTTCAAAAACCGAGAAACAGCCGACTATCGAATGGAATAAAACATGATCTTCTAATGACTTAAACCAGAGTATATAGAGAGGCCGAGTAGTGCAAATGAATTATTTTTATTATTAATTTTTCAAAGATCTTTGGTAAAACAAATTCTGTTTCCTGTTTTTTACATTATAAAAGAATTAACTAGATCTATCACTGGATAGCCAAGTTTCCCAAGATTAAATTTTTCAATAGTGATGTCATAGTTAATATCTACCAAGATGTCACATAAATTCCCAAATCCGGTGATCTAAGCTGAGCAACTGCTAAGATCTTAACCTTGACCTTCAAGAACAAGATGGCGGTAAGTATGAACAACACAATATAAACATACATAATTAATTCACATTACTACTATATTCTAATTGCTATGGCTTAAACTAATTATCAGCCATTGAAGCCAATGTTTGCGTATAATGTAGTTCAGAGCGAGAAAAAGGATCACACCAATATTCAGATAAATTAACTAAAGAATATTGGGTTTATAGTCTGGAGACTTAATCATAGCAAGCACTTGTAGCTTTACTTTCTGAAACACAGAGGAAAGGATTCAATGGGCAGGGAGCGATTGGACTTAATTTGAATACTGTCAAACTTGACACTGTTGCTGCATGTTATTTTGGCAATTTTGCATTTTTTATGGCTGCCCATTATAGTTTCAGCAGCTTTATTCTGGTGCTTGTCATTTTTGCAAGTTTTGCCGATCGCGAAATTCGCCAAAATGACATGCACTCAAAAATTTCATGTTTTACAGCAACCAATTTATCTTTATTTATTAAATTCATCGTATTCAATTTATTTTAAAATAAAGCTCAAATCTGATTCTCAGAAATAATTTTCAAGCAATGAAAATTATTTCAATTATTAACTACGATCCTTCCTCATACATGTAGTTGTCATCTTCAGCAAACTATGACCTAGAAATGAAATTCCAACATCGTATCAGCAACAGTACGAAGGTCCCAGAACCGCAATCCTACAGTTTTAATTATCTGCTCGCGTATAAATTTGACAGCGTGACAATTAGTCACACAATGAAAACAATTTAGTGAAAACCAAATGTACAGCACACAGCCTAAAGCACGAAAGCAATTCTACGTTATAAATAAAATATGTGCTAAAAACTGAGCCTACAGACTCTACACACTTTATGGATAAATCAAATCTATCATTCCAGCGTTGGACAAAAGTTGACAACCGGCAAACCAATCACGTTTGAAAGCTGACGAAACAGTAGTAAATAGTAATAGAGCCCAATAGGGTTATTAAGCTATTGACCACCTAGATGAAAAACCTCATCAAAAAATGACCACCACAATAAAACTGGGACATAAACGGTATCAAAATTCATACGGCCTACAGAGCTAAACTTAAAAATCCAAATCAGCAACGGCTAACAACTAACGAAACAAAATGCCCTCGATACGTGCAATGGTCAAACAAGCGTAAGACATTCGTCTCGTCAAGCAAACATCTTTTCTACGCCACGTTTAAAAAAATAATTCCAACGCATTAACAATGTTTTATTCTAGACACTCAGCTTGTGTTAATTATACACGCTGCCTTGAGTTGTCGCGCTCTAGTTAACAGTTAACAGATTCGCAGAGCAATGGTACTTTTTCGCCCCGTGATGATTGCCGGATCATACACAATAGTGCGTCATAAAGAAGGTACACCTTTATGCGCATCTTCAGCAGTCAGGGCTCGGCCTGAGTTTCAAAAAAAAGTTGCCACTTGTAGAGGCGCCAAAATGTAGATCTTTTTTTGCCACTTACAACTTTTTTTCGCCAAAACTTTTAACAGAATTTGTTTGCAAAGTGACATAATATAAGACAGACTTATGACAGACTACGGCAGTGCACATATATAACTGAATTTATTCAACATAGTCACTTGCTCAGTGGTACGGAGTGGCGCGGGCAAGCTTCACTGAATATATTTAACAAAAAATTGGCATTCATCAATGAGTCACAGCTCAATTCAGTATTGCAGAAATGTAGGTTGCAAAAAATTCACAAAGTCTTTTGCCAAAAAAAGAAAAAAATGTGTCACTTCTGATTTTCTTTCGCCAATTGGCGAATTTGGCTCTATGCAGGCCGAGCCCTGTCAACATTTTTCAGCTGTAGTGGTTTAAAAGTATTTTTGACTTTTTGGAAAAAGTTATTAACTCTAGAATGCAAATATGTTTCTTTTTCACAATTCATTACTCAATTTTAGCTGCAAGCCAAGAAAAAATAACCTGAATACTGTAAAACATGAAATTTGAGCGTGTATGTCATTTTGGATAATTTCGCAAATCGGTCAAACTCACAAAAATTACATGCGCAAAAAAAAGTTGAAGAAGCTATATGTAATGAGCAGTTCTCAAAACGCGAAAATTTTGTGCAGCTCAATTTTGTAGAAGACTAAACCACCAAAACATAACATGAGGCTAAAATTTAATATCTTACACCAATATAAATAAAATCTTAAAGATTGACCTCATAATTGCGATGTCGGTAGGAGCAACTTTTTAAACTACATGCGGCATATTTCAACATTTAGATTTTTAACGACATATTTTGAAACTAAAACCGTATTTTCTAATAAGTTGGCATACACGCAGGCCTAGGCTTTAATCTGCCACTACAGATGGTACTACTAGAGTCGCATTCGGCAAACACAACGGGAGCCGCAAATCACAAAAATTGAAATTAAAACCGCTAAATATTTATTGCAGACAAAACTAATTCCGTTCGAGCCAACCGATAAAATTATGATAAAAATGACACAGATTCACGAATTCGCGCATAAAGATACGACAAACGCCGTACCGACAAAAAAGGGTCGTCCCTCAGACGCGCCACAAAATTAATGACCAATTTCATGCAGTATACATTTCGAGAGAGTTCAATGCAAAAAATAGAACGTTACCGTAGAAAACTGGAGGCAGCCGATGCCAGCTGGAGTATGAAGCGACTAGTATTTCAATTTAATCAGACAGCGCCCGGACACAGAGCGGACAGAAGGAGCCCCGACTGACGGCATAGTCGGCAATTTGCTACACAAGATACCGGCCTCGTTATCATTTTAAATACGAGTTATCGTGACCGTCTAAAATTTAGAACAGCATGTTTTGAAATTTGATGCAAACATACCCCACAAACTAACGTATAAAAGTCAATTTATGTTTGTATGTCGCATCCTAACGCAAAAGAAGTCGATCGATCGCTATGCAACCAAAGCAAACTTACGTGCTACCGGCAAAAGTAGAAGATAAAGTTTTTGACAAATCAATCAAAATCAAGCCATCCCTTTGTGCAGCAAATGCTGTCTATGCTACACAACATTTGGATTTAAAAGCAAGCAAATTAAGTTCAGATTCCAGAAGCCGAACACAGTAGCGCAAAATGTTCTAAATTTAAATCAAATCAAATCAAATCACTGGGCTTATAGTCCGTTTCGGCGCCGAAAGGCGCCATCGGGGACCTGAATGATTTACCTTAGCTTTCATATATTATATTGCTTGAACTCAACTCAACTCTCTCAACTTTTATATAATGATAGAATACACCTTCCATTTTTGTATGTAAAACTGAAAAGTCTACATGTCGATGCCTAATGATAAGGCCTATTACAAAAACTGAGAGAAATTATCACTGGTTAGCAAACACACGTTTGAGAAGGCTGACAAATTGACACAAAAAATTCGTATTTTTAAACCATCCCATAACGACCACAATTTGTATAGCAGCCTTATTAGCAGGAATACAAAAGTAGAAACTAGGTATGCTGATGCAGGATCAGCAAAGCTCTCTCACCAACGTTCGTCAATTAAATGACCCAATTTACGCAATATTATTGAGTACCGTACATTTGCTGTAATCTAAGGTACATGATGTGTGGATATCAAAAATAGATGTTTAAAGACTTGGCAACGGCCTTGAACATCGGACAGTACCAAATAGATAGCTAGAAATTAAATGAGTAAAAGGGAAGCTTTGTTGGTTACAAGCTGAATAGAAGTTTAGTGAAAGCTCAGCAGAGCATTAAATAAATTCTATATCTTCAATACTCATCATTACTGGCACTTAAATGAATTCTGTCGCAAATCTAAAACTCCATCTTACAAATGATGTTTCTTCAATGTTTTTGAAACAATATAGCATTAATTACAGAAATACCATAAATAGGATAATGAAAACTGGGCAGAAACTAATTTACTTCATAATTAATACTAAAATCAAGCAGCATTAAAAATGTGATAACTTGTTATTAATTACAATCAAAAGATGCAGAATTAGCGTTCGTTCCGAAGACCACAACTAAAAACAGTCAAATTTAGACTGCAGTACTAACAGCACACACTGAACAATCACACCACAAGCGATGATGTTCCAGCAGCTTTAATGCACTAAAAACCGCTCGCGTCAAGATTTAAAATCTTTAACACAAAATAAACCTGACGATCCAACACCGAAAGCACTACAGTTGCCTAGCGAAGCCATTCGACCAATAGAAACTGACGAATCTCGGGCTGAGAAAGTGAATACGAAAATGAACGAATTAAATTACATCTCTGTTGGGAGCATTATGGCTTGAAGTGAGATACAATCACACTCGTACGACCGAAATGCTAGCGGAAAACGAAGCGAACAAAAATGAAAGGGTACGAGCCGATAAAAACTTTCCTACTGAACACCCGGCGTTTCCTGCTGGTTCCTGCAAACATTTACAAGCGCTTGACAATCAAACAAAAAGACAGATCAACTAGCGACTATCAACATTGAAGTAATTTTGATTCTATGCTCACGACATCGATTCCGTTACTAAATATAGTTAGGTTTATCAAATAGTTGAAACAGTGCCAGATTGTTATTGTTTTTTGTAGTTTAGTTGTGCGTAGCACAAAGACTTTATATAGTCCGGTTCTGTGCAAGGGAACCGCTCCCCCTTCTTTAGTCGCCTTTTATGACTCGCCGGGGGAGCTCTGGGCTGAAGCCAGTTCTTTGTTCCCCTGACTGCAGGAGGTGAAACAGTTCCTGAGGAGGTTAAGGAACGAGAAATGTGTGCATACGAGTCCTGAGGATTGTGTGAATACCATGGAAAGGCCGTAGGAACAGGCAGGAAAAAGGGTAAAAAGAAATAGCACAAGAATACACGAAGCCAGGAAGAATAGCCGGAAAGCATGAGATGCTGTAGTTTCAACTATTTTGGCACTCTGTGTAGGGGCCTGTTACTCAAAACTTCTTAGGCAAATTTTAGTCTCAAAAAGTTTGTAAGAAAATCTTACGCAAATTTTAGTCTTAGTTATTTTAAACTCCGCACCGCCACGGCGCCACTCGCAATAAATCAAATTATGATTTGATTTATTGATTTTTCACGGTGGTCGGCGGTTGGATTTAATTTTTTTCAAATCTTTTATAGGACTAAGTTTAGCTAAGTTACGGAAACTCTGAGAAACAGGCCCCAGGTCTATTTGTCCAAGTAGGCCTAGTCATTCATGGCGCCATTTCACAAGATTATCATACAAGGAGTTTGTGAAGTGTGCAAAATTTAAAAGCACGTAAACACAGTGTTTTCCAGCACATACTACAAGAGCAGAAGGCTAGAAATAAAAGCAAGAAATAAAATTAATAAGAATATTAATGAGTTTAGAGTCCGTTTCACAGTCCAATGGCATCATCTAGGTTCTTCCCTTATCACGGGCTGGGATCAATTTCAGTGATGAAAATTTGAGACGAAGGGATAAGAGATTGGGTGCAGGATAGTAGGGTCAGTTTTTATCCGGCAAAGAAAAGTTTAGGGCGAAAAAAATGGTTTTCAAGCCAGAAAGAAACAATGGTATTGTAGGACAGGAATGGAGCGAGGGAGGTAGTGCGTTCTAAATGCTAGGCGCGGCAAACAACAGCGGCGGCTATTTAGTTTTGCTATTCGATGTCCAGAAGGGACTAATTGTTCAAATAAAACACTGAAGAAAATATCAGAGCCTAGATGTGTCGCTAGAACACTAGAACTAACCTAGAAAAGAAGCAAGAGAAGCAAGAGAAGCAGGGAAAGAGAAGCAGAGGAAGGCCAAGAACGAGGTGGCTGGACGAGACACAGGAGTGCATGGGAATGACAATTCAGGAGCCGAAGGAAGCAGTAAGTGAGCGTCACGGATGGAGGAGCATGATCAGTGCGGAGACCAGAGGTCGTTCACCACCTGACGGCACAAGGCGACAAGGTGAGAAGTATCGCACAACAATGTCACACTCTGACGGCTCACAAAGCCACCGAGAGCACCACTCCAAACATCTACCGGCCACTACCAATGTTTAAATACCATTGCAGGCATATTCTGTGATGCGGATGCTATAGTGAAAGCGAATCACGACACAGCTTCAAGACGTCAGCACGACGAAGCAATCTTGCGAGTTACGAGTTACGTAAAGCAAAGCTGCAACGCAACCAAGTAAAAAACGTCATTAAATATCTCGCAGTAATGGTCTATCTTCGAGCAGCAGTACTTCACAACTATCAATTGAAAAACTACATGATGGCATTCTCACACGCGTACAAAGGATACAGGTCTGATCAAACAGCAGCGTAGAACAGGCGGCATTAGGATTGTCTGATCTAATGTTTAGCAGTAATCCAATATCAGTCGATGCTAAGATTAGGCGCGTATAGGACACAAAGACCCAGAGCGATTGTCATCATGTCGCCAGACTTGGCTAACATACCAACCTCCTCCCAATAGTGCACTTCAAGGGTTCACAGCTCGTCTCGGCATTCCAGAGTAACGTTAATGCAAGTAATTTTTTAAGATTAAACAAGTTAGGATGTACCAGTCTTCAAGCCGCGCAGCTGCCATGGTTTCTTCGTCACTAGCTGATCGTAAATAGCCTGACTGCACGCTTATTTAGAATTTGCGCTGAAAGTGAAACAGACCAAAATCATTTGGCAATTCAACGAAATCAAACAATATAAATTCTACTAAGCCGATGATAAGGAAATTTATGGACACACAAGAATTGTTTCAAACTGAAGGCGAAGCACATGTCGGTGTAATTTTTGATTTCGATGACAATTTCTCATTCAACACCCTGCTACGCTTGTACAGCCATATAACCAAGCAGATCACGTGGCACAAGATGTGATGAGACACACTACTCTGCGCTAAAACAAGACCGGCAGCAGCCAATCCTGATCCTCACTGCCGTGATCAAACATACACGCCGCGCGACTAGAAGACAAAGTCATCACGATCGAACCAAACCCATCCCACAGCTATCAACGCCGGACTACCTATGAACATTGCCTCCAACCTAAGAGCTTGGATAGCTATCTTTGTTCTAACCAAGCCCTTCTGCCCAGCGGCCTGTTTGAGGCTCCTCAGGGGTCTGCTTCACAATCCGTTTCTCAAATATATAACGCAAATTTTTATTTTAAGCTGTTCCTCGGAAAATCTCACAAAAATCCTGCCATTTTTTAAACTCCGCACCGCCACGCGCAATAAACCAAACGATGACGTCATGGCGGTCAGGCCAATGGATTCAATTTTTTTACTTTTCAACTTAGGCTGAAGTTAATGCAAAGGAACTGGATGCTTTGATAAACATACCCTTGGACTGCCTGGAGCTAATCAGTTTAGTCGTCGTACACTGTTGGCCAAAAGCAAACATCACACCTCGGCCAAATCTCCAGTATTCAATCTTCAGAAAATTTCAACTTTTATAAAATTTCAACCGTTTATGATTCGCAAACCGGGCATTCTAATTCTTGCGACAAATACTCAAAGCGCCCTCCCCGAGACGCGTGCCCCGTAAACCATGCATAATAACGCTTATTTATGGTTCGCCGAGCAGTCACGACAGTCGTAACTGGCACACCGACGCATGCCTCGAGTTGGCCCCAGCCAAAATTGCCATCTATATACCTGCGATTAATCTGCTTTTAGCTGGCATTACTTCAAAAATGGCACTAGCCAGACAACTGCGACTACCTTAACTACGACCCAAGGACATTCGGTCTGGGTTTGGTTCAGAGCGGGTTAAGGGCTATAGCGCTCCAGGCGAGTTTGGTTAAGGGCCATAGTGAGGATAATAGCGTGCCAAGCAGATTTTGGTAGCAACATAAGTTTCACGCGAATTGGATAAAGGACTGTAGTGAACCAGGTGAGTTTGGTTAAGGACCATAGCGCGCCGGGCGGGTTTGGCTAAGAACTATAGCGAGCCAGGCAGGTTTGGTTAAAGACCATAGCATGCCGGGCAGGTTTGGATAAGGACCATAGTGGGCCGGGTGAGTTTGCTTAAAGACTATAGCGAGTCAGGTGGGTTGGGCTCATAGAGCGGGTTGTACTTGCTGTACCGACTGTCAATCATGCACGCCGACGAACTGTCCTCCTCCTCCCCCTCCCCCCCCCTCCCCACCTCCACCAAAAAAAGGCCGAAACGTTCTAATACAACAGTTTCAGGCAAAATTTTCATGTCAAAAT
>JAQIWG010008833.1:0-11113 GCA_034695025.1 Chamaedrilus cognettii | reverse complement strand
CTGTGCTTACACTGGTGAGTAATGCTGTGCTTACACTGGTGAGTAATGCTGTGGTTACACTGGTGAGTAATGCTGTGCTTACACTAGTGAATAATGCTGTGCTTACACTAGTGAATAATGCTGTGCTTATACTAGTGAGTAATGCTGTGCTTACACTAATGACTAGATGTAGTAACGAGACATCCACGACTGCTCATTCCTCTTTCCACGCTCACTAAGCTCGTCGGATGGACCTTTGCTAAGAACTCTTACGGTAACTATCAGTGGTCGCACCTGGCCACCTCGCATCGCGTCACATCCAAGCCCACCAACACCCACTTACCACCGGCCTCGTACACAAACGCGATCCTGGGTGACCAACTTAGCAAAACCGCAGTCCATATGAACTCAAAGAGTGGGGGTCACATACTTAATGCCACATACAGCGGAACAATGAAAGACTCAGCGGGTTGGAATGATAACCGGACGCCTGGAAAGACAAAGAATGGAAGGCCAGGTTCGTTTTGGGAGCGGAAGTGGAATGATCCGGGAACAAAGGATATCCGTCAGTTTTCCAACGGGGGCTCGGGTCCGTTCTACAGGCCCAAGGCAAGGACCGCCTCAGCTGGAATTGAACTGCCGTTCTCAAACTTTTTTGGCATTTTAAAATTTAAACTGAACGTCGTTTTTATTAGCTATTTTCATATTCTTGAAGCTTGCTGAGATGTCAAACAGTTAACAATGTTTCTCTTTCTCCACTCTGTGCTGTGCGTGCAGTTGTAGTATTGCTTGGCATTTGCATTGAATTACGCACCCTTCCCTATTTTATAAGAATTAAAGTTTTATAGCGATGAGGGCATCGATCACCTCAGATCCAGTTAACGAAATAAAGTCTCTCGTTTTCAATGCAATTTTGCGCGCTACTTTTTGGTTTTACAATTATTACATGTATTGTGAGCGTTTTTGAAGTTTTGACACATTATGCAAGCATAGTAGGCTGAGATAATTTTTTATAAGATTTTTGAAGAACTCTTTTGTGGCTCTTTAAGGATCCCGTATGAATAATTTTTTGATGGTGTTTCACTTTTTCTTTTAATATTCATCCATTTTCATCGAATCACTTGTTATCTATTCTGCATGCACTTTCTGAATGAACTGGATGAAAGAATGTCACATTTTCTTCCGGTTTGTGCAGAAAATATCTCGAATTTTCAGCTAAATTTCTTTATTTCATTGCTGATTCTATATCGATTCTTTATCAAAGTTTTTCTATCCAATCTCTATCTATTCATTGCAACCTTATGGCCGGTATTGCCGACTGGGGTCATATTCAAGATGGTTTATGCTTTATGTTTGTGAGGTCCCAGATGACGTCTACGGAAGCCTATACTGACTCTAAAGTATAATGCAAATAATATTTTTAACATTTAATGGCGCTTTCATGCAGCTGTCAAAAATGTTCTTAAATATAAATCAATGATTAAATTGAGAATATTTGTCTAACCCATGCATATTTACAGTTTAAAAATGGATAACATCAATCTTCAATCATCTATTTAACAACTAGGTATTCGACTATAACCATTCTTCATGCTGGCGCGCGCTAACACCTACTGTTTAACACACTACATGGTGGTCCGAATGTTTCTGTTCGTATACAGGGTGCGTTCTCTAAGATGACGTTCAGGGAGGACCTGTACCTGGGGGGCTACCGTCACGTGACGCGCCTCGAGGGGCGCACGGGCACCGCTGCAGGGCTGGTCGGCTGTGTGAGGCTGCTCGTCATCGACGGGAAACAGTTTGACATGCGCAAGGGCGCGTTTGTGGGGGACGCGCTCTACGGACTCGACGTCGGTCTGTCAATGAATTGTTGCGTATTTTGTTGTAAAAAAGCACAAGTAGCTAAGATCCTTTGTGTACCTTGCAAAGTGTTGTAGAGCGTTCAGTCTATCTGAAGGAAGCTTGGGAAAATAGTTAATTGTTTATTTGCTGTGCATCACTGATTTCTTTCAAGTGAAGTGACTCTAATTTCACTGGCAGGGTTACAGTACGCGGGTCTGATTTGCTTGAATTCCTTTCTATTGTCTTCTCGCGATAATTAGTTCCGCAAGTACCAAATATATTTGTCTGATCTGGTTAGACCCCAAAGTTAGCTTTCAGACATTAGTTCGTAAACTTGACTTCATTGGCGATTTATACACGTAAATTTGATCATTTATCATAATTTCTAGTTCATGCATTCATTAGCATTCATTAGCATGTGTGGCAAACACATATAGCATAGATAGCATAGATAAATACATAGATAGCATAGATAAATACATAGATAGCATAGATAAAGACATAGATAGCATAGATAAATACATAGATAGCATAGATAAATACATAGATAGCATAGATAAATACATAGATAGCATAGATAAATACATAGATAGGAAATTTAGTTCAATTATATGTCGAGCCCACACAACAGCTCAAAATCGTTCAACCCGATCACCAAGTCATCATTACAATTATTTGTTCCGCTGCTGCTGTTGTTGCTAGGGTTTATTATTGTCGTTGTATTGTCTCCACGCTGTGATGTCCCGGGCCGTGCTGCGGTGTACAGAGGAGTGCAGCGCTGACGCCTGTGAGAAGGTCAAGTGTTCTAACGGCGGGTCGTGTCTCGCTAACGGCGCAGACTCTGCGCTCTGTCTCTGTACTCTCGGCACGACGGGCTCGCGCTGCCAGACAAGTAAGCTGACACGTAGACTGACAAGTAGGCAGACACATAGGACTAGGCATGACAAGTAGGCAGACACGCAAAGGCTCACAATTAGGCAGACAAGTAGGCAGACACGTAGACATACAAGTAAGGTATAAGTAGATGCACAAGTAGGCAGACAATTGTAAAATTTCTGTAGCGTATGCCTTTTAGCAGATACTATTCAAAGAAAAATATGCAGCTATACAATGTGCATAAAGCATGTCTCCTGGCATATTACATTTCAAGAGAAATATGCAGCTGAAAAATTTCTGTAGAATATGCCTCCTAGCATATTTTATTTTAAGAGAAATGTGCAAATGCACAATTTAAAAAAAATATGCCCCATTTACCCCCTCCCATATTTTCCTTGGAGATAAATACGCAGGTGTAAAACTTCCTCACAATACCCCCCTCCACTCCCCCCCCACCTCCTGCGCAGAGATCGACATACAGCTGCCCCAGTTCGGCGCGCACTCCTACCTCCAGTACATCGGTCTGCGGCGCAGCGTGCTCGCGTACGCAGACATAGAGCTCGTCTTCAGTGCGACCGGCGCGGACGGGCTGCTCTTTTACAATGGGTACGCGACCGATGGGACCGGAGACTTCATGAGTCTCGCACTGCGCAACGGGACTGTGGAGTTCCGCTTCGATCTGGGCACCGGACCGGCCGTCATCCAGTGAGTGACCGGACCCGTTGTCTTACAATAATTTATTGTTGTATGCCAAATTTACAACTCATGTTGCCTGCCATCTGGGGGGCAGACGTTTCACGTGTGCCCCCCAAGGCCCCCCCCTCCCGGTAGTTTCTCCACTGCAGCCCTGCGAGTCTGGCTATCTGCTGTGCAATTGGCCCGTGGTGTCAATGACTTCACTGGAATTTACTACGTGTTCTACAACGTATACAGTAATCATTGTTTAGCTCTCGAGCTCTTCGGCATATGAACAAGTCCATTTTTCTATCCCTTCCCTTCCCTATGCAATTCTGCTTTCATATACAATGCAATTACTCACTACTAAATACTATTAATGTTATTAAATTTGCATCA
The DNA here is from genome assembly GCA_034695025.1 of Chamaedrilus cognettii. Taxonomy (NCBI): domain Eukaryota; kingdom Metazoa; phylum Annelida; class Clitellata; order Enchytraeida; family Enchytraeidae; genus Chamaedrilus; species Chamaedrilus cognettii. The sequence goes on along the minus strand of JAQIWG010008833.1, from coordinate 7,342 downwards.
AATTTCAACAGTTTCTAGTCCAAGTATCATCATGCCTGTGGTGCGTGCTCCAAGAATGCCGCGTCAAGGCATTTGGGATGCTATGCTTCCCAAATGCCTTGATTTGGGCATAATGTGGCTGGCTGAGACGTCACAACTTCCCTGGTGCGCCCCCTATCAGGAGCGTGGAGCCGGTGAGCCTTGGTGAGTGGCACACGGTGCGCGTGACGCGCAGCGGGCGAGAGGGCTCGCTACAGGTGGACGGGGGGCCGCGGGTCGAGGGCGTGTCTCAGGGGGCCTTCACTCAACTCACCCTCACCCTCGACCTGTTTGTGGGGGGGCACCGCAACTACGACGAGGTCGCCAAGCTCGCCGAGCTCAGCCAATCACTGCGCGGCTGCATCCAGAAGGTGAGCTCTGATTGGACGACTGTTTGGGGTTCCGGTGGGAGGGTTGACTTTGGCTGAAAACTATGTGAATTTTTGTGGGGGATTGAACTCCTTCAGTTCAGTCTCAACCATCCATATGTTGGTTTTATGATGTTTATGTGCAAATCGGAGTCTTTGTAGGTAATTTGATCAACTCGCACGATCTCGTTGATTAAAATTAGCTCTTAGTTTATGCTAATTAACCATTAAAACCTTGCATTGGTTAAGGCTTAGACAGTAGGCCTGGGTTATTGAGTCCATGCACAGGTTGAGGCTGCAATATTATGTTTAGCTGTTAGGATCCTGTTTGGCTAGGATGTAAGTAATTTGTGCGACTTGCGTTAAAGTCTAATTTAAGTTATTCAACCTCCGCGTGGATGGGTTAAGATTTAAATAGTTATAATTATTCCACCCGGCGCGGGTGACCAGGTGTCGATCAACGAACGTTCTCTCAAGTTGCTGGACGAGGCTCTGACGGGCGCAAACGTCGACAACTGTCGCGATCATGCGTGCGCGGCCCTCCCATGTCAGAACGGCGGGCTGTGTGTGCCCCTCCGCGACCACTACTCCTGCTCCTGCCCACTCGGCTTCGAGAGCGAACACTGCGAGGAGCGTGCGTTGTTTGTGTCTTTTACTTGTTGTGTTTCTGTTATTTTTATTTGACGATGTTTGACACGTTGTTGTGCCATATTTTTTTAATAGTTGCTCTCTTAGAAGTCTCTTAGAAGTGGTTAATTTTGTTTAAAATATAAGATGCAGAGCATAGTCTATAGTCGGTCGATCTCAATAGAAATGTTGCGTTTTGTCGCTTACATATGTCGCTTTTGTTTTTGTCGCTTACAGCTGCCTATATCACTATATCTCATAATCGCAATATAGCACAAATTATAAAATCAAAATTGTCCACATTTGGCTTTATCACAATTTTTCACAGTATTGCAGCTCTGCTCGCAACTTCTGTAGCGTTTGTGAACTCAAGTTTTATATTCAGGATTTAAGCAGCACTAAAACGTGTTTAAATGCTAAAGTTATTTGGAAATCATTCGAATATTTAACCCCTAGTTGGATATTTCAGTTAAAATTTATTTTGCGGCTATGCGGCTTTGCGGCTTTGCAGCTTTGAGTCTTTGAGACTTTGAGACTTTTAAATTTTGCCTCCCTAGGTCATCTCTAGAAGGCATTTCGAGCGAGTTGCTTATATAGTTAAGGAATACAGGGTTTGTGAAATAGGTGTTTGAAATGTACAAGATTTTACCCCTAGTTGGACATTTTAGTTAAAATACATTAGCACAGTGCCAATATTTTTAAGTTTTTATTTTCTTTTTCTTCACTATATTGCAGCAAAACCAATGAGATATTAATAAAACCATTGGCTGGTCTATGCTATAGAGGACCTCCCTAGTTTATGTCTCAATCTCTATGGTGTACTGTAGCTTTGTTTCAATCTCTATGGTGTACTCTAGCTTCGTCTCAATCTCTATGGTGTACTCTAGCTTCGTCTCAATCTCTATGGTGTACTCTAGCTTCGTCTCAATCTCTATGCTGTGTTTGTAGGCAAGGCGCGATATCGCTACCGCTACCGATACCGCAGAGGTGACGACTCTACCTGTCAGATATCTCTGCACTCTGATTGGACTTGACACTGTTGTGATGTCACTTTTGTTGTCTTTGTTGTTTTTGAACGGATTTTATTTCAGTTTAGGACACCGTTTTTTGACTAATGAAACTTGGCACCCCTGGCACATGCTAGTAGTATTTGACGCCAATAAATTAGCGAGCAGAAGCAGGAAAGATATTAAATGGAATCTGTCCTGCTTCAGACTATATTTAATTGCTCTTATTTAATGAAACCCAAATTTTTTTTTCATATACTGGTAGGCATAATGATTAAGGTTCTGCGCTTTAATTTAAAAAGTGATTGATTTCAATTTTTTTACTTGGTAGAACAGTCAAATATACGTGTATTTAGTGATTACACGAGTTCAAATATTCATCTATTCATCTGTAATTATCTGCACAGATGCAGAGGCTTCAGAGCAGATGGCGACAGACGTCCAAGTTCCAAGTTTCTCTGGCGACGGATTCCTGCTCTACACACAGCCTGAGCTTGTCTACAGGTCTGACATCTATCAAACATGGCCGCTGTCAACGGTGCCTTGTTCGACGCACTGTTTATTAAAATAAATGCTTCATCATCGAGGTGCAATTTGCTTTGCAACCTGAAAATCAGCGAGGCGCTCGTTGCCAGGCAACAACTTGGTAATCAGCAAAGGGTGCGTTGCCAGGCAAAAAAAATTGATTGCAAAAAATTGACGAATTCCATCGCAGCGACTTTATGAAATGCTTCAGCGCAGAAGTAGACACTTACATGTATGTTGTATCCGCGATTTGGTTTGCAGCCCCCCGGTTCAAAGTGTTGCCTGTCCCTGCAGGACCCATGGGCGCAGGTTCGACCTTCAGATGCTTGTCCGCACCTCGCACCCCGACGGGCTGCTCTTCTGGGTGGGGCAGGCGCCCCCCCCTGAGCCGCTTGGGAGGGCCCCCTCCCTTCCCTGGTCCCCTCCAGGCTCCCAAGACAATACAGACGGTTTTATCTCCTCTGACGACAAAAATTTAGTTCAAGGGCGAACCAACGATGAACAAATCTCCCTTGAGAGGCCTGAGGGGGTGGAGGGGGGTGGGAGCCCCTCTGGGTTGTTCGAGGGGAGTGAAGGAGGGGACTACCTGGCCGTAGGGCTGGTGGGGGGGCTTGCCCAGGTGGGGTATGACCTTGGATCGGGGGAGGTCATGGTGAGACTGAACGGGTCGAGACTGGACGATGGACAGTGGCACAGCGTCAGAGTGCACAGGTCAGGGGTCACGTCTGGGTCAGGGTCATGGGATATATTTAGAGGTCATTCTCAGCGGAATAGACAAGGTTAACATTGTGTCAAAGCTTAGTTCAAATTTCCAGGACATTTAAAGGGCCTGCCTAGATTCCTTCAAACTTGGCCATTGTTGTGTATTTTTAAGGCAAAATATGTGTATTTTAAAGAAAATCTTGACAGTCAACCCCCTCCCAAGTTCTTTTTGACAAATCTGGCACTGGCTCACAGTGTTGACGGTCGACAGATGACGTTAGGGGTCATGGGATCATTATGTGATTCTTTCCTGACGCCCGTAGCAGAAGGGACTGTAAGCCTAGCGTGAAGCTAGCGATATTTAAAGATGCGATGACGATAAATGTGATGACCTTGTCACATGACCTTGTCATCCAGGTCGGGCCGTAGAGGATACCTGGAGGTGGACGGAAGGTGGATGGTGGAAGTGCTCTCTCCCGGAGCGCTCGAACAACTCAGCACTGAAGGAACCATCTTCATCGGTCCGTACAACTCCAACCTGTGTTACTGTGTCCCACTGAAATACGTATCCACTGATTTCAGGGTCTCTTTCAACCATTTTGCATGCAATTCTACATGCAACCGTGTTAAGAAAATTACAATGTAAAATGTCCTTTACTGGGATTCATGCAAGCCGTGCATGAAACCCAGTTAAGGAAATCGTTGTCATGACAACGGACTTCCCTCAGCCTTAACATGGTGCATGCAAAATTGCATGCAAAAAATGCACGGTTGAAAGGGATCCTCAGATACTGAGTGCAGCAATAAAGACCAGAAATTGTCTCACACACGCTATAGGCCTGATGATTTATAAAAAATTATTGCAGTTTTTGATGCTGGAGCAAACTTTAAACTCAGTAGGGTACTGTTGTTATTGTGACCCAGGGGGCATGGATGACGTGTCATGGCGCACGGGGGGTCGATATCGCGTGGGGCTCACGGGCTGCGTGACTAACGTCACGCTGGGCGCAGACTACCGGCTGGACGTCATCAACGAGGCCGCTGACGTCAGAGGCGTGGGGCCCTGCAGCGTGACGTCATAGCCTACAGCGTGATGCAGAACTTGCAGCGTGGCGTCAGAGCGCCAGTAGCTGTAGTGTGATGCCGTAGCGTACAGCGGACGTCAGCCGCGCAGACTTGAAGTTGACGAGTCGATGACTCAAACTATTTCAATGTTTTGACTTTTCGATGGATGAGTTCAGATTACAGCAGGTATTTGTGAGATTTATCGATGATGAATTTTGTTCTTAATGAGAAGGGTGGTTAAGATGGAGACGACCGTGGAGTTACCGTGGAGACGATGGGTGTGAGCATAATTAGCGTAGCGCTGAGAGATATTTTACCTCACTTTCTGTTGCGGCGTCTTATCTAGTCATTTTATTGATCTCTTTAACGCGTAGCTCTAGCTGTAATTAAACTCTGTGACACGTAGCCTGTAACATTACTTGCCTGTATTCACTTTTTAATAACGACTGACAATAGGTCCGAGATTATTGCTTGTATCGTTACATAAGTGTTGTCCAGTAGGCCTGCTTAATTTTTGATATAGTTCTTAATTTATTTGATATTGTTGTTTAGAATGTGATAGGCAGAATAATGTCATTTATTATCGCAGATTTGACGTATTTATTACATTCCAACTGAGACAGGAAAATGTTTTGAATTATGAAAAAAGATGCAAGTGTTAATTTGGTAATTTTGTACTCCATTTTCCATGCGATATGTATGTTGAAGCTTGTTGCAGCTTATTCACATTGCAAATGGAAGAAGTATTTTATTGCCTGATAATGAATGATAATGAATGAACACTTTGACATTTAGGTGTACAAGTGATAATGAATTCCTAGTGATCAGTCCGTGAAAGCCTACTATAGCTAAGGAAATTTGCTTTGAGCTGCATGACTATGGTGGACTATAATGGTAGGGCTATAGCAGAACGTTATCTTGACCAGAGTTGTATGTCTGAATGTCGTGCATTGAAGAAATAGTGACCTACAAACTTGCTGGTAGCCTGTGCATTGGGATGCACATGCAGTGTCGGACTGTTGTAGGCGAGCCGCGCAAGCAGAACTATTCTGAATGTCGGCCCGGGACCCCTGTTATACAGCGTAACACTTAACCGAGTTTCCACGTGTTGTTGACAGTTGGAAAAATATATTGTACCCATTTTCAATCGCTCAACGCGGCGCTCTTCCTATAGCCTACCTGAACAGACAGTGTCTTGGGTCCCCCACTTCCAAAGCACTGCTACGCCATCAGCGGACTCTGGTAGGCTACAGCTCGACTAATCTGCATTAAGCTGCAGTCAGTCTTAGGCCTATAATCGCAGCCTGCAGCTGCAGTGAAAGAGAATCCGGCAGCGCCCAGCTGTAGGTCGGGATACGCGGAATCGCGATGAAAGTATCTTGCAGCTTGTAGCCCTCTCAGCTCGGTTGGACTACAGCATAGCTAGTTCATAGTACTAGCTGAGCTAGGCTATCATGGCCTAAGTCTGCAGCTAGTTGCTCTGTGATCTGGACTGCGATTATGATAATTCAGTCGACTGTAGGCATTTAATCTACGCGTCGTCTGAGTTAATGCAACACTTGTACAACTGATGTGACAATCTACAGGCTGGTATGTCTATCGAGTCATCTTCATGTACGTTTTAAAGCTTCCGATGCATTTAGCGTAAGCCTAGATTTAGGCTCAATAATTGAGAACAGTGGCTCTAACGGCGATCGGAAGTTGTGTGTTACTTTCCAAGCAGCGAGCGCCAGTGCTGGGAGGATAAGTGTGCAGCCTAGCATTGATGATTGCCGGGAAGAGATAGTATAGTGGGCATGCAGCCAACAGCCGCCATGCTGTGGGCGCAACGTGTTGACGGAACTTTCTAGAATATTTATTGAGTTAGAAACTTAGGCTGCCTATTGTAAGACAAGCCTAGTAGTAGGCCTACGTTAAGGCGAGGGGGAGGGGGCGCCGAATGAGTGAAAAATTGGACCCTCTTTTAAAATAGCGTTCTCTTGACAGAGGCTATGAACTTTCGATCTGCGGTCGCCACTGGCTTTGGGCTGTTTTACAGTGTAGGCCTAGTTGTTTAGCAAAGATCATTAACCTTAGGCCTCAGCTGCTTTGCTTGCAGACAACAATGACTAAGGTTCCGTTCAGATGTTTTTCTCATTATCCACATTATAGCCCAATATGCGAGTAAATAAATTTAATAAGAAAATTTGGAATCCTTTAGGAAAATTTAGCGTGCTTTGGGTTTTGAAATGCATGCGTTGGTTGGGTGTGCTTTAGGTTGCCTCATCGTGACGTGACTGAAGTCAACTGCTTATCATATGACGTCATATGATCGATGATGCATTAAGCAGACTGACGTCATAACGCTGGATACCGACACTGACGTCACGAAACTTCCGTACGCCATTATCGTGACTTCACACCGTTGTGTAACGTCATCGCAGCTTTGATCCGCATTTTGCTCTCTTGATCTCTGCGCGACGTAACACAAAAAAACCACCAGCACGATTCAGCCAGTAGTTTACTTGCAGTAAATAGTAATTCACTGTGTGACGTCAGCATCACGTATAACAGTGACGTCAGCGCCGCTGACTGCGTTTAATTGTGACGTCAGAGTTAGTTTGTGACGTCAGAGCGAGCATCGTCACCCCTCCGCCCCCTACGGCATCAGCAGCAGCAACAACAGCAGCAGCAGCACATCATCATCAGCAGCAGCAGCATGAGTCAGCAGCACCGCCTACCCATCCAGCGCGACGAGCTCAGTTTTGGTGAGCGCACGGACCGCCTCATGCGCGATGTGCGCCGACGCATGGACGAGGACCTGCAGCGCTACGGTTTCGGGCGCCGTGGCCTCTCCTCACTCTTCTCCCCCTCGGGGGGAGTCGGGGGCGGCGACCCCTGGCCCTCCACTGGGGGAGCGGCGTCCCTCACTGACGGGGGAGGCATCGACGGACTGATATCGAGGGATTTCTTCCAGCTGAGGCCGACATTGAGTGGAGGAGGGGGGAGGTCTGGGACGTCGTCCCCGCATGGGGGGAAGGATGGAGGGGG
>JAQIWG010008832.1:0-11114 GCA_034695025.1 Chamaedrilus cognettii | reverse complement strand
AAAAAATGAACGATGCCCCGGGAGCCCCCCCCCCCCAGATTTGGAATTTTGTAAATTTTCACTTCATCGTGGGCAACAACCTTAAGCGTTACAATTCTGAAACCAGAGGGAAAACATATATGCCATTGGGGAAAACGTTTCTGGCTGAATAATTCATTTCGAAATATTAAGGAGGCCTTTGGGGGTCCATGTCATGCACTTTTACAAGAACCGAGAGAACTTTTTTATTATCTGTCCGATTTGCACGCGTTTTGCACCAGTTTATTCCAATTACTACTTAGTAAAAATTGCCCTATATATGTTTTAACAAAATATTCATATATGAGATGGGCGATCGGTTTTTTTTATAAAAGTAAGAGGGCCAAAACCCTTCGTTTATCTACTCGTGGGGGCCTGCGCTCACGTCGTTTATGCACCGGTACTGTGCTTCCGTCTAGTTTCAAAAGTTTTTGCTGAACATACCATCTCCAGTGGCCTTAGACAGGACCCGAATGGGCCCTCCCAAGTAAATATTCTAAATGTGTGAACATCGCTTTTCCAAAATAACAATGTCAATTGACAAGTTTTTTCCCAAGTGGGCCCCCGCACAGCCGTGGGCTCCGGCCGGGGGTACGGGGGGCCCTAACGCCGGCACTGGTCTCTAACCCCCCGCCCTCCGCTCACGAGTTTTTTTATCTAGAACAAAACACGGTCCTTCCGTGGATTCGCCAGGGGTATGAGCGTCCCCGGTTTTGGAAGGCTGGAATCATCACTGATATCCCGACCCCAACTCAAGTTTTTATTTCAACCCCACCTCTCTATTGAGCTTTGAGCATTATGATTATGTCAAAGCAGTATAGTGACGTTAAAGCCTACAACTCGATACCGGAAGAGGCCCTCATCGCAAATTTGCTCATTTGTATGCTAACGAAGATGCCCATCGGACTATCCACTTATAAACTTCCGTCTCCAACTTCCGTCTACAATATTCTCGATATATATGGAATTACTTCAGGATGTTTTTTATCAGTGCTAAATAATGTGTATAGGCTATCTTAGAACCTACTATATATAAGCAACAGTCAAAGCTGTTTACGTTCGAGCAGGACCAGTGGTATACCTGTAGTATAGTATGATTGGCGTAAGGATAATGTGAGATTGTGGGTCGTGCGATCTGACGTCTTCGCTTAGATCGAAGCTTGTGTACTGTAAAGTATATTGCATGTATAGGCTACATAGAATGTGTTTGAAAAAAGAGAGCTCCAAACTCATGATTATAGCCTACACCGGGTACTCGTAAATGCAAAAATGTGCCCATCAAACATTTCAATATTCTTCCACCGCCAGAATAAGTTTTGAAACATATTGCTTGCACTATTTACCAAAATGATAATAGTAATTTCGTAATAAAGTTTCCGCGCTACACTAAGAAAGTTAACCGATCAGCATCGTCGATTTTCCTCATAGTAGGCCTCTAGAATGACTATTACGTCAATAGTAGAGCGCTATACAATAATCGGAATAATTCTCGAAAAATAATGGACCTTAATTTACTATTTTGGTCAGAAAAGAAACCGTGTGATTCGGGGTTCAAAGTTCGATCTGCCCTCTTCCTTCGGTTATGGTATTGGTTGACAGTTGTGAATCGTTTTTCGTTCGATAACTAACACCCCCTTAGGGACTATCGGATCATGAAGTCCGATCGATGGATTTTTTTGCTCACAATGTTCGGACCGCGGCTCCGCCATTGTTTACATGTTGCAGTATAACCTGTAAGCAATGCCCCCTCCTGCTGAGTTCGTGGAGACATCCCCAGATGATTGAATCCTGCCTCTGAGACTCATAGCCATCTCCGTGATAAATATACTTAAAAGTTTTGAATTAAATACTAATCACGAACGAAAACTAATTCCAATTTTCCCGTAAAAAATGGTCATCAAAATTGCGTTTGACTTGGAATAATAATGTCACATGTAGGCATAGTAGGGTTAGGCTATAGGCCTACGTAGAGTGTAGATCCGTCGTTCGGGATGTTGACTGGCCTTAGGCTCGCTCTCAGTTCCCCGCGACCCCGCCTAGTCCGACCGGTCTGTTACGTCTGTAGGTCTTGCGCCGTTGAACGACGCTTGCGCGCTGTCGACTTCCGCTCGCGTTCGACTTCCGCTGCACTTCCGCCCTTCTTTCTGATTATTGTTTACGCACCGACGGCCGAATGCATTCAAATACTATTAGATTCATTTGATTTAAGGAGGCAATAAGTTTCTAGACGCTTGTGCTTAATCATTAACGGTTTACTTATTACAAATTCAAAAGGAAAGTGTATGGCGTTAGTTTGGTCTAGTACTCTTCTAATCTAATTGCAAAATGTGCCTACATGTACTGAGGTAACGGGATAAGTAGTTAAAGTAGGCCTATCTGGATAATCCTCTATCAGACGCGATATAGAACATTAGTTTTGACTGACTGAAATTACAAAAGATGAACAGTTATGGATTCAAGGTTATTTCACTAAATATTTCTTTCGTCCATGATTGATGATCTGGCAAATCGCGCGTCATACACACCGCTGGGGGAAGCGTGCATGGTCCGCTCAAATGCACGAGGGTCGTCTCAGTCTGTCCTCTGTACGGCTGCTTCTAGTCCGGGTGAGACCATGTAGGCCATTCAGCAGGCTATCAGCACGCTATGCTATCAGTGAAAATTAAAATCAAGTGAATTTTGACTATTTTTCTCTACAATCATATAGACCTAGCTCTATACGGTACTGGATCATGGTCATCCGCAGAGTTAATTTTAGCCCCTGATGAAACCGGCGTAGCGCTACTCCTCCTTCTTCAGGAAGTCGCGCCGTCTTGACGTCTGCATCATTGAAGAAAGGAGTAGACTAGACTAAACCTACAGGACCACTGATAGGCCTAAGCCGACTTTCTTTTGGATGAGAACTTCTGAGCGGGGGGGGGGGGGGGGTTATAGCAACTCATCAACTTAGGCCTAACTATACCGAATTCACGTTTCCGCAGCAACAATCGACTTCACACAAGTTTCACAACTACCTTACACAGGCGGCCGCTCCACCACCACATCTTAAAAAGCGCGTAGGCCCACGCCTAGGTCATTCATTTTTACGCGCAACGCCACGCCTACCCGTTTCTAAAGAGGCGTAATGATTTAAAAACTAGACGGAAGCACAGTGACCGTGCATAAACGGCTCTATTTTACTAAAACCAGCGAACCTGTATAATCCAGGCTTAGTCCGCATGTTCCCGAAAAAATTGTCAAAATCTGTTCAGAGGTGGCTGAGTTATTGTCACGCAAAGGTTCTGGCTCTCCCCCAACTTCTATAAAAGCCGTTCGCCCACTCTACATATCAATATGTTGTTAAAACATGTATTGGGCGTTTTGTAGTAAGTAGTAAGTGGAACAATCTGGTGCAAAAAGCGTGCAAATCGGGCTGATAGCAAAAAAACTCACGCGAGTCTTGAAAAAGTGCATGAAATGGCCCACCAAGGCCCCCTTAATATTTCGAAAAGAATTATTCAGCCAGTAACGCTTTCCCCAATAACATATTTGTTCCCCCCCCCCCCCCCCGGTTTCAAAATTGCAACGCTCAAGGTTGTTACCCACGATAAAGTGAAAATTAAATTTAAATTCAAATCTGGGGGGGGCTCCCGGGGGCACGGTTCATTAAAAAAGAAAATAAAAGCGAATCTGTACAATCCGGGCTTAGTCCGCATGTTTCCTGAAAAAATGATAAAAATCCGTTCAGTAGTGGCTGAGTTATTGTGACGCAAAGGTTCTAGCCCCCCAACTTTTATATAAACGGTTCGCCCACCTTACGTATCAATAATTTGTTAAAGCATGTATAAGGCGTCCTTTAGTAAGTAGTAAGTGGAACAATCTGGTGCAAAAAGCGTGCAAATCGGACTGATAGTAAAAAGTTATCGCGATACTATGGCCCCCCAAGGCCCCCTTAATATTTTGAAATGAATTATTCAGCCAGACACGCATTCCCCAATGGCATATATGTTTTACCCCGGGTTTCATAATTGTAACGCTCAAGGTTGTTACCCATGATAAAGATAAAATAAAAATAAAATAAAAATCTAGGGGGGGTTCCCGGGAGCACCGTTCATTTTTTTTTTATACAAGCGAATCTGTTTAATCCGGACTTAGTTCGGATGTTCCCTGAAAGAATGACAAAATCCGTTCAGTGGTGGCTGAGTTATTGTGGCGCAATGGTTCTGGCCCCCCCAACTTTGGTAAAAACCGTTCGCCCACCTTACGCATCAATATTTTATTAGAACATGTATAGGGCATTTTTTAGTAGGTAGTAAATGGAATGATCTGGTGCAAAAAGCGTGCAAATTTGACTGAGAGTAATGAAGTTATCGCGATTCATGCAAAAGTGTGCGCGGTGGCCCCCCGAGCATCCCCACAATGTTTACAATGATTTTTTTTTGCCGGAAACATATTCGTTGACGTTAAAAATGATTTGACCTTTATTCTAGACTTATAGGTCAGGAGGCGAGTCTCCGGGAAAGCGCCAAAAATCCGTAAGAAAAATAATTTATTTTTTTTAAATAAATAAAAAATAAATAAAGGTACCAGGCCGAAACAGCACGGCGTTCGCCTATCGGCGCACGCCGTAAAAACCTTGTTTAGGTGTATTGCGCATCCTAAAATGAACCCCGGTAATCCGCCATAACTACCTAGTTTCATTTCTCGATATGTTTCATAGGATTTCTGGCAGGTTCGATTGAAAACTTGTCCGATAGACGTATTGCATGTGCTCAAAAATTATCAGTAGACTTAAAACAATAGATTACCGGTAATCTATTCTTAAATTTCCCGTCAACTATGGTAGACTATGATAATCTAACTACGAAAATTCTTTACCGGCCAGCTACCAAACGATTCGAAATATTAAATTAAATTTTCAAATCGCACTAAGATTCAACATCAACATCGTTCCATCAAAAATTGCGATATTTTCAACGAAACTCGCCTGGTTGATGTCATGAGATGCATTTCAACTTTCAAATTTACGCCTTTGACATGACAAAATCTTAAAAAATTACCGCATCGATAATTTATAATAGATTACCGTTACTACGGCGTGAGCCAATAGGCGAAAGCCGCAGCTCGTTATTTCTATTCGTTTCTTTCTTTCTTTTTCAATTTTTTTTTTCTGCGGATCTTTGGGGCATTCCCGGAGACTTGCCTCCTGACCTATAAGTCTACAAAAAGGGTCAGAACACTTTCCCGTTAACGAAAATGCTTCCCGCGAAAAAATTTCGTTGTAAACATTGTGGGGGCGTCCGGGTGGCCACCGCGCGCACTTCTGCATGAATCGCGATATCTTTTTTACTATCAGTCCGATTTGCACACTTTTTGCACCATATTGTTCAACTTACTACTTACTAAAAAACGCCCTATACATGTTTTAACAAAACATTGATGCGTAAGGGGGGCGAACGGTTTTTATAAAAGTTGGGGGGGGGCCAAAGCCTTTGCGCCACAATAACTCAGCCACCACTGAACGGATTTTTGCCATTTTTTCAGGAAACGTGCGGACTAAGCCCGGATTATACATGATCGCGTGGATTTTGAAAAAAATGAACGATACCCCCGGAAGCGCCACCCCAGATTTCTAATTTTTTTTTCACTCTATCGTGGGTAACAACCTTGAGTGGGTTACAATTATGAAACCTGGGGGAAAAGATATATGCTATTGGGGAAAGCGTTTCTGGCCGAATAATTCATTTCGAAATTAAAAGGGTGCCTGTGGGGGCCATTTCATGCCCTTTTTTAAGAATTGCGATGACTTTTTTTATCATCGGTCCGATTTGCACGCTTTTTGCACGAGATTGTTCCATCTACTACTTACTAAAAAACGCCCTACGCATGTTTCAACAAAATATTGATATATAAGATGGGCGAACAGTTTTGATAGCAGTTGGGGGGGGGGGGGTCAGAACCCTTGCGCCACAATAACTCAGGCACCACTGAACAGATGTTTACCATCTTTTTCGGCAACATGCGGACTATGCCCGGATTATACAGTTTCGCTTGGATTTTGAAAAAAAAGAACAGTGCCCCCGGGAGCCCCCCTCTCAAATTTAGATTTTTGATTTATTTTTGCGTCATCGTGGGTAACAACCTTGAGCGTTACAATTATAAAATCAGAGGAAAACATATTTGGGGAACATTGGGGAAAGCGTTTCTGGCCGAATAATTTATTTCGAAATATTGAGGGGGCATGGGGGGGCCATTTCATGCACTTTTTCAAGAATCGCGGTAACGTTTTTATTATCAGTCCGATTTGCACGCTTTTCGCATCAGATTTTACTACTTACTAAAAAACGCCCTATACATGTTTTAACATAATATCGATATATAGGATGGGCGAACGGTTTTTAAAAGTTTGGGAGGCCAAAACCTTTGCGCCACAAAAACTCAGCGACCACTGAACGCATTTTGACGATTTTGTCAGGGAATATGCGGACTAAGCCCGGATTATACAGTATCGCTTGGATTTTGAAAAAAATTGACGGTGAACCCGGGAGCCCCCCCCCAGATTTTGATTTCTCTTACATTTTCTCTTCATAGTCGGTAACAACCTTGAGCGTTACAATTATGAAACCAGGGGGAAAACATATATTGTACGGTGGAAAGCGATTCTAGCCGAATAATTCATTTCGAAATATTGAGGGGCATGGGGGGGCAAAATCATGCACTTTTGCAAGAATCGAGATAACTCTTTTATTATTAGTCTGATATTGAAGATTTTCCACTGATGTGTTGCACTTGGTCGAGGGTAAAAATCTCCCCATGTATGTTTTAACTAAATATTCATACATGAGATGGGCGATCGATTTTTATAAAAGTAGGGGGGCCAAAGCCCTTGCACCACAATAACTCAGCCGCTACTGAACGGATTTTTACAATTTTTTTGTGAACATGCGCACTAAGCCCGGATTGTATAGCTACGCTTGGATTTGTGCAAAATTAACTGTGCTCCCTGGAGCCTCTCAGATTTAGATTTTTTTATTCTCCTTTTCACAGAAAATGTGTTCTATGTTCATGTTGTAGATATTTGCCTAATCTTTCCAAAATGGGTAAATCCTGCGTTATATTTCAAAACTCGCGTTTATCTTCTCCTGGGGGCCTGCGCACACGCCGTTCATGCACGCGTACTGTGCTTCCGTCTTGTTTCATGTTTCTACTATTTAACCCGGGATAGCATTTTAGGGGGGGTTCTGTCCCCAATTTTTTTTGTAGGGAGAATTTGCCCCCTCCCCTAGCCCCTTTAGTGCGCCGCCACTGCTTGAAAGAATGCAGGCTAAAAATTGGTTTCTGGTATTGACGTACTCTCAGAATTATTTCCGTTGTTCTAGTACGTATATGCAACAAATTTGATGCCTGCAAATGTTCATCATCACCAAAAGGCTTATTCGTCCCCCTAAATTATCCCATTAACTCTCAAAATATCTGCGTAAAATCGCCTTCTCTAGCCAGTGCAGATACATGTAGTTGTTGTCCGGATGCTAGACGGTGCAGCCTATCCAACAGCTTGATTTATTGCAATTTTGAAGGGAAATCGGTCATGACCTTAATTATCCCTTCCTTACACATCGATGAAATCCCTCGTTGCTTCATTTCCGGATTGAATAAAGCGACGTTCAGCAAGTCATAAACGACAACATTTGAGGAAATCGCACAAGTTTATGTGTTGGTCGTAAATCGAGAATGAGCAAGCGCAGCACTCTCCGTGGATATGTGGCTGGAAACGAAGGATCGCTTCATACCTCCTATATTCGCGTATCATAGAAGGTATATGCATATTTAAATGTGAGGATAACGTAGATCATTTGAATCTTATCAATACAACTTGACATCATTCAATGTGTGCAGCGTTCGAAAATTACTAGTAAACTAAAAATGAATGCACTGTAGATTACCGGTAATTAATTCTTAGATTACCGGTAAACTATCGTAAATTATAATCTAACTGCGAAAATTCCTAACCGGCCTACTACCGCGAACGATTCAAAATATTAAATCTAATTTTATAATTGTGCTAGAATTCAACATTGAAGTACGTTCAGTCCTGTAGCGTGATCATTCTCAGCGGGTGGGGGAGGGGGGCGGCAAGAATTTTAGCAGGGGGCAGACATTTCTGGGCCCTCTGTACTAATATTTTCCAATTGAGTCAACCTCACAAGGGGGGAGGGGTGATAACAGAAATTGTTCGAAGCCTCTCTTTAAAGTAATTGTCCAGTAATTGTCATTTTGGGGTCCTTGTGTTACGCTAAAACGCAGACAGACATACCAAATACTTCCTTTTTCACAACAAGGGGCAAAAGCTTAAATTACACAAAGAGCAGAGGGAGGGAGCAAACAGCACAGGCGTACCTACTTTCCCTAATGTTACACTTTCTCAGAGCAGGGGGAGCAGTCTCCCAGTGGGGGGACAATGCCCCCCCTGACCCCCCCCCAAGCTACGTCCCTGAGTACGTTCCGTCAAAACAGCGATATTCTCAACGAAACTCGTCAGGTTGCTGTCATGAGATGAATTTGAAGTGCATTTCATGCCAAAATGTAGGCGTAGGCTACGTTTTTGACGTGAAAAATCAGGATAATAATATAAAATGGCCTATCGCTTGAAGTAGGCCTAATCCTCTACATACACTGTACATGCACGCTCTGAGCGCCACACACTCAGAGCGACAAGGCATGCTAATCTATACCAATCTTAAAATTATTTTGCTTTGTGTAGTAAAACTACATAAAACTACTTAAAACTACATTCAACTACATGAACAACTGACGACGCTTGCTACACTACAAAACGTTACGCCGACTGTTAGCACGTATCTAAGTATGAAAACATACATCCACCTCATCTATAGATACGCGAAAGACAAAAATATGAAAATGTGATTTGACTCTAAGGAACGAGATGGAGGTGTGCACAACAGAAATTTGATAAATGAAGTTCAACACTCTTGAACATCGACAGATCTGCTCCATGTAAATTCCAAATGTGAAACATTTATACACTGAAAATTACACAAAGCTACATGTAGAAAAGCGACTACAGTTATTTCAATAAAATATTTACATTTTCTGCATAATTTATCTATGCACATACATGTTCGTCATTTATAGCATAAAGCATCCGCATCATAATTAAATCTTAATGAATCATCTGTCGGCTATTCTGTTAATTTCCATGTTTTCACACAGATTTAGACGTCTGCGCCTTGATGAGGACGGTTGGAGATGGGGTTTTACAGCCGGATGCCTTTACTGACGCCACTCATATTAATAATTGTCTAGCATGGGGTTAGCAGCTAACGACATTTGTGTGTTTCACAGCCTTGCTAAAGGGCCTGTAACGCATGGTTTCATGATTGCCGGTGTCACCGGCGCGGGGACTTGAACCCAGGTTCCCTGGACTCTGTCCGACGCCTTAACCACTACACCAGAGATCCTCGCTGTGGTGTAATAGTAGACTTCGATTAATTAAACATCAGTGGTCTTTGAAAATATATTTTAATAATTAAAGCAAGGCGCTGTGGTGTAGTGGTTAAGGCGTTGGAATTCGAGTCCAGAGGACGAGGGTTCAAGTCGCCGCGCCGGCAACTAGGAAGCCATGCGTTACAGGCCCTTCTGCAAGGCTGTTAAACACGCAAGTGTCGCTAGCTGCTAACCCCGTACCGGAGAATTATTTATTTGGTTGGTGTCAGGAAGGGCATCCGGCCCTAAAAACTCAGCTCCAGCAGTCATGATCATGGCGAAAAGTGTAAACCTGTGTGAAAACATGGACATTAACAGATAAGACGATAAAAAAGGAGGTTGTTTTTTGAGCTAATTTAAAAATAATTAAACATTTGTCAAGCGATTCTGCATTTTGTTCATTTCTTACGTTCGCACGGAGGTGGGGATCGATTTGGGCGGAAGTCGACAAAATGTACGTACACTTTTTGGGGGTTTAGGAAGAATCTAAGCACAGGCTGAGAACAAAGTATCAGGAATGATGAATATTTATTTTGACATACAGGTACATGTTGACAACATATTCACGTGAAGTAATTAATTACCTCATATGAATATGATGCATTGCCTCTGCAGAACGGCAGGACTCGTTTGGTCCTAACCGTCCTCACAGTGCAGTCGATCATGCCGGTGTACTGTTTAGAACAGTTGGAAGGCATGTTGCTGCTTTTCGTTTTGTTTTGGAACGCTCGTTACCACCTCATTAGGGAGAGTGTTATTATACATAATTATTGACGAGTTGGAAGGCAGAGAAAAGTATTTTCTATATACGGGGTGGGCCAAATAATGGGCTCAAATTACACCGTCCACTATTAAAGATTTATAACAAGTGTTAGAAAATTCTATCGATTAGTTCTTAAGTTAACTTATGAGCTATAGAAATTGACTGCCCGCCACTTGTGTGCTAAAATTGTAATATTACTATGCAGCAGGCTGCTAATCGCCAGTGCTTGTCATACAATGATTTTGTAAGTAGCAATTCTGACTCTAACTGCAGGGATCATTTATGTTAATTCTGACTTTTCAAAATGGAAAAGCGTTCCCTTTTCCATACAAAAAGCTAAAAAACATGCAAATAAACGGTCGTCGATTCAATACGAGGACTCTGACAAGTCTCTATCAATATCTCATAACTTTGGAACAAAAATTGTACTGAATAACACTAGTTTTGACAAAAGCGTTACTACTGGTAACTTATGGTTATTTACTTGAGCAAAATTCAGTCATCACAGAAAACAATTGTGTTATGAATCCATAGAAGCGTCAAATTGTTGCATTTTTGCAGCAAAATATCGCACCAGTCAAATTCTAAGGCTAATAACTTTGAAACTCTTCAACGGAAATTCACAAAACTTGACAGAAATATTGGAAATAGACAATAATATGTTAATATAAAATTTTGCTATCGTAGTTTGTCAGTTTCATTAGTTATGCTTGATAAATTTCAGGTGGGTCGTTTTTAGCCCACCCTGTACAAGCATACATATAAGTGTACTTCGTCTTGGTCTTCGTTACTAACAACGGTTTAAAATCGCAAAAAAGAGAAAGATAGATTTGTTGGTTTGTTTTTTGCT
>JAQIWG010008831.1:0-11116 GCA_034695025.1 Chamaedrilus cognettii | reverse complement strand
TCCATCATCTATCCATCACTTCTATCCATCATCTATCCATCAATTCTGTTCATCATCCATCTGTCAATTCCATTCATCATCTATCCACTATCTATACAAAGTATCCACTTATCGCAGGCAATGTAGGATACCGCGCTATTGATTACGAATAATTCAATAACGAGAACTGTTCGTCAGTTGTGTCCTCAGCTTGTGATGCAAACGAGTCAGGCCCTGATATATCCTGACAACAAAATAAAATACAATCGACCTAATTTAACGTCTCTAGTAGCCTATTCAAAAAGTTAACTTTAATTGAGACAGAGGCCACATGCTCTCAGCGCAATAGTCCTAGTCCAAGATACACAATATCAAGATACACAGTACATTGGCTACATGACATGTGTAGGCTACTGTACTGTAGCAACGTTAGCAGTAGTGAGAAGCTTTTTTTCACCGACAAGGCAGAAGTACAGCCTGCTAGGCTATCACGACCACTGGCCTACGCTATGAATTAATATGCTCGAAGTTACGCGGAGCTCTCTGCCGACTAGATGTGCCGCCTTTTATCGAGACAGCGTTGAGTTCAAGCGTTTCCTGACAATTTAGAACCAAGAGAAGAGCACATACACGCACTCATGCACCCTGCCTAGTAGGTAGCAGCCCAGCAGCGTGAAGGGGGGGGAAGGGCAAAGGGGCATGTGCTCTCCCTGCGGTAGGCCTTAGCCCTCCCTATTCCCTCGAAGACTATGCACCAATTGTACTGTTGCCTCCCCTGGTTGCGTACAATTACGTTAGCCCTCCTCGCTTAACTTCAAAACTTAAGTTCAAAACTACTTTCACTTGACCAAAAGTTTTTGTAAGCACCTGCGGTCGCGAGTTTTGCACGGGAGGGAAAAGGTCTCTGGTCTTTGATTTGCCAATAAGAGCACAAATGTCGTGAAACCTTTGCCCCCCGGCAAAATTTCTCTTCTCCTCTTCTCCCCCCCCCCCCCCCTCCCCGTTCAAAAAACCACACCACGGAGCTGCATGTACATGCAGTGGCGGCGGAGCGGTTTCATTTTAGGGGGAGGGGGGGCAGACGGTACCAACGACCTTTTTTTAGGGGGGCAATGCCCCCCTCTACAAAATTCATGGGGGGCAATGTCTGATGTTGGAAAGTTTATTATTCATTTATGTCATACATGTTGATATAATGGAGCAATAGAGGTGCATAATTAGGAGTCTAACTAAAGAGTATGGGCAAGGTGAAATGGCTACGGTCTACATATTACGTGTAGAAGTCTAATTTTAAGAGGAGCAAATCCAATTATAAAGTAGGGGCAAGAACTAGATTCAAGGGGGGGCGTTGCCCCATACAATTTCAAGGGGGGTCATTGCCCCCCCCCCCCCGCTAGCCCCATTAGTGCGCCGCCACCGGGTACATGTAGGCCGCCAGTAACGCCAGCGTTTGCTTTGTCGTCGGAGTGTGAATGCAGGCGACATGACTGTTAGGCTATGGAGTGTGGCCTACAGCGCACAGTATAGAGGCCCATCGTTCGATACAGGGATTTTGGCAGGATTGTAAGGTAAAAAGGTTTAACGCCACTGGTTTAAATAGATAGCCTGCCACATGTATATAGAAAGTATTCCAAAAAACTTGATGGCTTCGCTACTTCGTACTATGGAAATTATCCTACAAAGATTATTTCACAAAAATTATTACCCATGCAATTCTGAAGTTCAACATAGGCCTACAGAAATTTGACATTTAAACGTAGGCCTGGCAAAGTCAATACTTAAATGTCGTATTGGCCCTATCAATGGGTTCATCACAATAGTTCAAAATAACACAATATACCTAATTATAGTCTTGTAAACGTGCAAGTATTGTCTAACGAAATCACTGCATCGTCCAACGTCCCTAAACCAACTTGTCTGCATCTAACCGCACCCTAAGTAGCACTCGACTGCATCGTCCTACAGGGCGCTAAGCGTCACTCGTCGGTTAGAAGTTGTAGTTGAGTTTGCGGGGTGTCATGAACTGCCTGACGACGTCATCAGTGACGGCACTGCGCCGCTGTTGATGCGCGGCGACGATCTTCTGCAGCAAAGTGACGAGCTCCTGCTTCAACTCTCCCGTCAGCATAGCGCCACTCGTGTACCTCTCTCGCACCTGCGTGCGAGGCGAAACCAAAGAATTAGGAGTCATATATTACTTCAAGATTTTTAGCGTATCGTCGCTTGCTATGCTAAAAAACTGTCTATGACAGTTTGATATGCTTAAAAACTGTCTATGACAGCTTGCTTTGATAAAAAAAACTGTCTATGACAAACGACATCACAACTAGGATTGTCCTCTGACCTCAGCGAGCCTCTGATCGTCCTCGAGAAAGAAGGAGAGATACTGGAAGGAGATGTCCACCTCGCAGTTGCCGCCCTTTGCGCGGTGTTCCTCGACCGTCGCACCGCCACCAGAGAACGCGTAGCTGCAATCAGCAGCAGCATGCTCAGCAGCAAAAAATCAGCAGCAGAGTTCAGCAGCAGTTTTTTTGGATCATTCACTTTTCGACGCGCCCATCAATCCATAATAACACTTTCAAACCGAATCATCCAGGGTAAAAATGTCTTAAGCAAATTTTAGTCGCAAGAAGTTTTTAAGAAAATTGCTGGAAAATTTTTTCGTTTTTTATTCGAAACTCCGCACCGCCACGCGTTCTGAACCAAATGATGACGTCACGGCGGTCGGCGAATGAATTCAAATTTTTTCAAATATGATTCAGGATTGATTAGGCTTAGGCTTAAAGGCATGAAAGCTTGAGAAACAGGCCCAGGCTCTTTCTTAAATATCATATATTGACGTATAGGGCCTACATGTAAAAGGAAATTTAGTCGGTATAATCATAAAAATAACTGTTAAAAATGAATGCTGAATAGATTCACAAAACAAAATGACGAACTTGTTGATCTTCTGCTTGATGGTGTCCGGGTCGTCCGTTAGATAAACCGAGGACGTGGCGTCACTGCCGCTCATCTTGGACTGCGCGCCTAGGAGAGACGGGATGAACGTCGAGTGGATGAGCGCCGGCTTGGGGTACCCCAGCCTGGGAGCCACGTCTCGTGTCATACTGTCGGGCATTGGCACAATAATTAAATATACGTGTAATCCTGCTACTACTTTAAGTATGTCGGTGTCCCTAGTGCAAGCCCTCTCATTGGCGCTTCATAGTGATTATATATGGAGCTTTTATTCACCTTTCGGCAGTTCAACATAAAGATATATAATAAAGAAAAGATATACTTAACTAGAAACAAGCAGACATGATTTTCACAATTGTGACGTCGTAAAGACCTTTAGAGAAGCTTATGCCTTGCCACTATGAGTTTTTTTACCATCAGTCTAGGCTATGGGTGTTATGGGCTCCAGAAGAAGGGCTACGGGTCTTATGGGCTGCAGGAAAAGGGCTCGCGGTACACGGGCAGGGGCTGTTAGTGTAATCTAATACATGAAATGAACGAAAAAGAAGAAACCTGGCTAGTCTTTTTATTCCCCACCTCTATGGCTCCCTCAACAGCAGTCAATTAATTCACAAGTTCTGAAATGAAATGTAAAAAGTCATGAATCAATAGAGAAATCAGCAGAATGACCTAGCAGCGATCAAAGGAAGAAATTTATTCCCCGCGGCAGTCGTGCAGATCTGTCACTAGAACTGAAGTCCCCGGCTACAGGACTGCTCTAATATGACAAATATTCTCAGTTTTTATCTAGTCCTATTGAGGACAAATCAACTGCAGCAAAAAAAGATCGACGTTGAACCGTTGAAATTTCAGCCAAGAAACATTAGCGACTCAAATGTGAAACAAAAAACAAAATTGGCGATTACTCCCCTTCACCCCACATCCCCACCCCCCTCACCGGAAGTAGGGGTCCTGGTCGATGGCGCACGGGATCAGACAAGGCACGTCCGCTCTTCCACCAAAGATCTGAGGGAACGCCGCGCTGAACGAAGTCGCAGCCTGGATACAACATGCGCCCACAAAAAGGCTTCTAAAATCAATAAAAAATGTATAGAACAAAATGGTAAGACTTTGACTGCAATTACACGATAAGCGTTTTTTTGGCAAAATAACCCTTAACCCCTTATGAAAAGGGTTAACCTTAGTCGTACCTGAAAACTGCTCATTTCTCTATACAGCAGGGTATGTAACACTTTACCCTAAGGAGTTAAGACCACGAGAGTGCTGGATCAAAGTAGGCGGTGTGCACCTTGTCAAGAGGGATTGAGAAACTATTCCGGCAGCGCCCTTATTGGTAATAAAGCCAATGGAGATTGTCTGCAAACCCCCAGTAAAAATCATGAAGAAGTAACAAAAGAAGGACATCAAATAAAAACTCTTGGCTGAGTCCGATTGCTCTTTTTAGACAAATAAGTTACATGCCAGTGATCTGCCTCGCGGCATCACACGAGCCAGCCACGCACCTGTATGGCCGGAAAGGCGATCTTCCCGATGCTATCGCTGTCGGTGAAGCCGAAGATCCCGCGCGCTTGATTAAACGTGACGAGTTTCTGAATGCGACAGATGGTCCGGTAGAAGGCGGGGGAGGAGCTGATGTAGTCCGTGTCGGCGAAGATAAACGTCTTGGCCGGGTCGAACCCGACCGCGATGATGTCCTTGGCGTTCTCGAATGCAAGTCGGTGCGTCTCCTCGATGTCCAAATCCTAAATTAGAATAGGCCATCATTGTCTAGTTCCTGAATTATAATAGGCCATCTTTGTCTAGATCTTGAATTGGAATACACTATCATTGTCCAGATCCTGAATTTGAATAGGTTTCTCCGGTATAGACGTCATCATCCATTTTGATTTCATTTATCTGATCATATAAGTATTCCGTAACTCAACGTATGAAGCACTTAAAAACAGGCGTTATAAACGCCACTCGCCATTTCAGCTGTGGCAGACATTCGACAGAAATACTTTGATGTTGGCTCCCTGAAGGAGTAATATTCATTCTCTCAGGGCTGGTTTCTCCAACATGGATTTAATGGTGGATCAGGATTAAACTCACCTTCTGGTATTGGCTAAAACCTGAACCACTTTTAAATCCGTGTTGGAGAAACCAGCCCATGAAGTGTTAGCTTGTACGTGAGCTTGAATGTATTAATCATTTTAATTGTCTAATTTTTTACCTAGAGTCATTTATTTGCGTAGTTTGACACTACTTTTATATAATTGAATTACGACTCGCATGCTATTGCAGCACATGCGAGATTGTTCGAATTTTTCGATATTTTCTGTCTTGTTTGGCACCAAAATAGCCCGAATGTGCCGTAAAACGACAAACAAACCAACAAACCAATTTTTTTTTGTCAACACACCTTCCAGAAGAACTTCTCGTCGTCCGTCAGTTCGATGACGAGCGGCACGTCGAACGTGTCCTGCAGCCACTTGGTAAAGAGGAAGGGAATGAGGTGCCCGAGGTGCATCGCCTCCGAGGAGGGCCCCCTCCCCGTGTACAGGAAGAAGGGGTCGCGGCGCTCGTGACGCCCAAGGATGTCCGCCAGGTCGCGGTGGGAGAAAAATATGCCGCGTCGGAGGAGGTGGTGGGCGGGCCTGGAGAAATAAGAACGTGTAAACTCTATTATTGCAAAGATTGCCGTAATCGGCATTCTTAATGAACCTATATCTGTTTTCTATCTGTATAATTCAGTATACATGTAATCTGTGCAATTATTAGCATAGGCCTATCAGTAAGTCCTATCTGCATAGTTCTAATCTGTATAATTTAAAAGTGATAATCTACGAGCCTCCCCTCTCTGATGTTGTTCCTCTCCCATTTAAAGACACATCTTTTTCAACAACTAATCTTTTTATTCCCCTGACGGATACACGGAAGAACTAACTATGCCATTCGACACTCTTTCTCTTGCTTCTTTGTCTTTGATTCCACCAATTACACGTTAATTTATGCTCGACGGTGAAGGGCCCCGATGACGTCTATGGACGCCGAAAGGGATTCTAAAGGCATTATTATTATGAAGTCATTCATTGCCATTACGGCTGCCATCTAGGGTATACGGGTAATGATACTTCTTATCACTTGTTGCATGATTGACACTAAAAGTTTAGTTAAACGTGTCACAAGCTACAGATGAACCGCCTCCAAGAACCTAAACTTTACAAGATTCAACACAATTCAAGACGATTCAAGACAACACAATTCATAGTCACCCTCATCTTTAGCCGACTCAAAAAGAAGAAGAATTAGAACAGCTGTCGACACTTACTGCCCGGTGGCCGCCTCGAAGCGAGCGATCATCTCCGCATCGATCTTAGAGGACCCAAATCTCTTGATGAGTTTCTCGTAGTCGACGCCCTTGGCCGACTTGCTCTCGACCGTCCAAGGGTCGACCACATCCTCGTCCCCGTCTTCGAGGGAAAGGGAAAGGGCAGCCGTGGGGTCAACGGGGACCTCGAGCTCTGATTGGATGGCGGGATTGGGCTCGCTAGCCATACTGGGTAGTAGGCGTCACGCGGCTGTGGGGTATAGAAATCAAATGTGTTTCAACTAAGCGAGTTGAGCGAGAAAAAAGTTAAACAAGCAATGAATTCTGTGGCAGATCAAGTACGGGCCATTCATAGACTACAAGTCAAGACTGTAACCATATGTTTCACGAAATAAACCTGCACTGCTGTATGCCTACTGCAGTCTATAAGCCCCCCTAACGGTGCAACCAGCAGCGTCGCGGTTTTAACACGTAGGCCTATGGCGGAATGTCGTAGGCCTAGGCCCTGCTTGGAATCCAAAACCTTAGTTATGAATTAAATAAAGTAGACTATGATCCAAGGTAGTTGCGAGTCAAGATCATGTCAAAATGCTCAGATAATGTGAAATTAATTGAAGGGCATAAGGTATAGCCTATATTCTAAACTTAACGGATTAGCAAACGACTACATTTAACGTTCGCTACTTCACAATGTCAGGCCGGCCTATTGACATTCGTTTCAAATAGCCAATCCCGTAGGCTAGATGTAGCATATCGGATTTAAAAGATATACTGTAGCCGATGGATCTACATGACATCCGCCTACATGACATGTACGTCAACAGCAACAGACACACGTATAGTCCGATGGTTTCTGAGTGGGCATAAGATGTCATGCACGCGTCCGTACATGTCGCACGCGCTCCGTAGTCCTATAAAACCGTGTCAAAATCACAATGGTCGTCAAAATTATCTTCTTAACAATTTGTCAATTAGACATATCTCCTGATCTTTCATTTAGCCTAATATGTTATGAAATTAATTAGACTGCGTACGAAAACAAAACGCTTGATGTGTGTCCTACCTGGTGTAGGTTGTGCTGAAGTTGGATTGAAGGCCGTCGGGAGCAATGAGCGCACAATGTCGAGTTTCGTCTTGCTGTGGCGAGCCTATGGTAACAACACGACCAATGTTTTACTCTAAGCTGCAGCTAGCAAGCTCGAGACAAAATGCGCAGCGCAGCAAACGGACCACGCACGCTTTATACGGACGGCTAGCAGAGTGGGAGTGAGGCTGTGAGAGGCTATTATAATACTTCGCACTGGGAGTAGAGTCAGATGTGAAAGCGAAACCTTCCACGCACGGACATACATGTATAAGCGGCGGCTGATGCAATCGTTGCAAATTCTCTTTTCAGCGCATTTCGTGCAAAGGTGGTTAAAGCTTAAAGTGTCCTGCTAGAGTTCTTTCATGTTGGTGTTTTTTTTAAATTGCGACGAGTTCCTGTGACAGAGGAAGTTATTTTGACGGACTAAAATCAATCGGAAGCGAAAATCGAAAATCGAACTAGTCGTTTACAAATTTCGAAAAACTAGATAAAGTTCTGGGCAATTGAAATGGGGCGTTTTATGACAGCCTATGATTGATATTTATAGCTTTCGTCGCATGTAGGTTATTACCTTATCACACTTGTATTTACAAGAGTCAATTTCACTTCTTCTTTTTTTCATAAAAATATATTTACCCTATGTCAACCGAAAACTCTCATGCATTCATTGCTAAACTTGACATCGTCCGTAAAAAAAACTCCGTATACATCATTAAGCTATCATAGCACCTGCAGAGGTCATTCTGCCGCGTGATAAACTGGAAATTTCTACAATTAAGTTAATTCAATACCACTTTTATTCTCAGAGAAACAATTTCAAAACGATTTCACAAAACGAAGTAGCAAGTAAAAAGTTGAAAAGTCTACGACGAGCTTTAGTCCGAGATGGAAAAATTGAACAAATATTAGATCTATTTGTTCGTCGAACAGTTGGTATTATATTTAATGCAAGTGAAGACAACACTACGCGAAGCAGCTTGCAGTCTTCAGCTACTTGAGAGGCGGCGTCAGTGTATTTGTGGGAGACCAGCTTTGAAACGACGCTGACGCTTTCATTTGAAAATTTACTCAAGCATTCTAAAACAATAGAACTAAACCATTGTTGTGTAGTGTAAAACATTGTAGAGCAATAGGCGTACGATTTAAGAATATTCAAGCGCTGTAAAACAATGAAACTCTGATCAAATCTCGAGCACCGTTAGACACTTATATACAAACTTTATTTCGCAATTATCAATGTTAGTAGACAACGCAACAGAGTAGAAATCAATGAATGAAATATTCAGATGACACAATAGCCGTCATGCAAAATAAAGAGTATGAATGTAGCGAAAAATCAAACTGACAAAAGTTCAAAATAAAAGCACAGCATTGCATGCAAGAGATTCCTATTTGCCAATAGCCATAGCGGAAACTAGCAAACAACTAAATTCAATTTTTTATTCATCAAAATTATTGAACCAATCTATTAAATTTAGAAGCGCTTAATTACTTAACCCAAGTGGGGCGCACGTCGGTACGTGCAGACACATAATTACAGCTGGCAAAAATGAATTTCATAAGCATAACCAAAATGTTTCGCCGAGCCGCCATTGCAAAATGAAATAATGAGCAACAATATGTTTACGTTTAGCCTAGGCCAAGCCTTAGCTTGATAAAGCCTTACCATCGGGAAAAACATCGATCGGAAAATCGCAAAACTCCCCGATTGGATATTACGTGTAACAAACCTATGACTCTCAACAGGAGAAACAAGCAGGATGCTGACCTACTCACTTGCATTCATGGCCTTCGGAGCGTCAATTCAGCCACGGATTTTCCATCGTCATTTTTCGGTTAGGAATTAAAATCAATGAGCAGAACGGCGTACAAAAGCTGCTCACGAAGGTTACAGCTGAGACAGCGGCATGCGATTACGGGACAAAAGCCGTCTTGATTAACGGCGCTGACTCGATAACCTACACGCCTCATGAAACGTCTCGAACAAAACTATGCAGGGGGGAATTGTTCTAAACGGGTTTCGTTTTTGCCGAAACGGACTAAATACAGTACCACGTAGGAATGCATGCCAGTATGATAAGCCTTTTGTTGCGATGAGTGGTCGATATATTTTGTATTTCAGACGACATCAAGGTGACAATGCGTGTACATCCTACGATTGATGAGCATTTGAGTTGTCACTCGCTATACTTACCGCATCAGGTTACAGCGTTGCAGAGAAGAGATGCCACACCACATCGATTAGTTTGATGAAGTAGATCAAAGACACTTGAAACGCGGAGCGTGTGCATACACTCCGAGTCAGAATGCAAACTGAATAATGACGCCATTATCTCGGACATTAAAAGTGTTACTACTCAGGTAGACGTACGCAGCAAATGTGCGCAAACTTGCTTTGCCCTAGTCCTACTTACTTATGTGCTGATTCGAATAGCATTGACGCGATCAGATTTTTCGGAAAACGTCAGGCTATTTATTGAACTGAAATCTGGGCGTTGGTAAAGAGTTAGGTCACTAACAAAATACCTACGCAACTAACTACGGCAGGCGAACCTTAAACGTTCACTCTCAAAGCCAAATAGAAGACAGAGCTGAATAGGCACGCATAAAACCTTAGGGCTTACTCTAAAACGTATCTGAAAAAATCTGAAAGCTGGATATAGGCGACGTTTGTTGCCATCAAGACAACAAAGAATATGATTATTATATAATGCATAAATATTCATCAATTTGAAAACGTTTTTTTCTCAAATTTAGTGTCATTCTGTACTGTACTACAGTACTGGTACCACAGTAATGAGTTAGAAATCATGTGATAGCCACTTGTCAGCAGCTTAGTATTCAATTGGCTACGGCAGTGCTTTATTTACACATTTTTAGCTTTGCATGATAAAAGAGACACTTTTCAATATTTGCAATACTTCTGGAATCAGAACTAGCCTACATTTAACTCTGCAGCTATATTCATCCATGCAGTTAAAATCAGAATTAGCGGTAAATCCGATTAGCAGTCCGCAGTACAGCAACACTATAATCTTTACACCCAAGCGGCGAGGTGCTTAATTTCAAAAGCGTACAACTTCGGAACTAACCGACAGAATTTCATCAAACTTCGCAAAAATATTCAAATTGGATGACGAATTACGTGCGTGAAATTTGACTTTCGTAGGACGTCAATTGCATTAGTTATACATAGAAAAGTCAAGGGGCGGTTACTGCAAAACATGAAATCCACGGGTGCATTGCAATTTTCGCGAATTTCGCGAATCGGGAAAACTCGCGAGAAAATTACATAAATTACATGCAGCGAATATAAAGCCGCAGAAGCTATTATAATGGGAAGTCCTCAAAAACGCAAAAATTAAGTGCGGCGAAATTTCTGACAAGAAAAACCGTTAAAATAACACGCAGTAAAGATTTCACGTTCGTCAGTATTTGCCCTCCCCGTTAACTGTGCGCGCCACCCTGTGGGTTAATTGGGTAATGTGTGACTTCATGTGTCACAATCCACGCGTTGCATTTATATCTCGTGCACAACGTTAAATAACACATGTATCGGTTTGATTACTCACAGAAGGTCAAATCAATAAACACATTGGGCCTATGGCGTTTGTACCACGTACACGGTGATTTAGGACAACGGGAACCAGTAGAATGATCACGATTACTCAACCAATATTCAATCGATTTACACCGAGGGCGGGGGGAGGGTGAAAACTCAACTCCAAAGTTGTCCCCTTCAGTCTAAACTCACGAGCGGGGGGGGGGGGGGGGGGGGGGGG
>JAQIWG010008830.1:0-11116 GCA_034695025.1 Chamaedrilus cognettii | reverse complement strand
AAACTTTTTTCTAAAACAGTCATAAATTTTGAACTAAAAAATATTTTCACATGAAATTTGGCAGACTTGTTGAAAATGATCTCCTCTCCAATCCCTAAAAATATAAAATCAATGTCTTGAATTTTGACTGAGTTACTGCGATATCGCTAGGGGGTTATTTTTTTTGACTCACTCTGTATATAGGCAGCTGCTAGTTAGCTACATTTAATATGTAAGCATGGGAATAAATCGCATTATTCCTCGGTAATAGCTACACAGCTACACGTATAGCCCATATAATAGCTACACATATAGCCCCTATTTTCTGGAACAGCGACCAACACGCCTTAGATCTACACACCGCTGCGCGCCCGCCACACAACGCTGGCTACAACAAAAAGTCAATGCAAGATTACCAACTGGGACAAAAAGACAAACGGCACGCATCCATACAAGCCACTGCATTAACAAGCGAACCATTCAACGCAACACAACGCGCTCGCTGCTTGTAAGGAGAGCGTTACAAAGCACATAAACAGAGGAGCTTCATAAACTCACTCACCGTTAGCTATGCAGCATGGATTTGTTTTAAACTAAACCCCAACCTAAACACCAAATCTTAACCCTAAAATAAACCCGAAAATTAACTCTAACCTAATCCTAACCCAATACCAGCCCTAACTCTTGAAAAACGCATATTTTGCCCACATTTGACCACACAGTCCTCCTCTAATGTTAAGCATCATTATTTGCTGCATTTCTAGCCGCAACTCTTTAACTCTGCGGTTGACTGGCTCGTAGACACGGAGAGCTTTGTGTATATTTTCCGACACAGAGCGCCGAGGTTCACACCTGCTCTCGCTAACTGAGATTAGACCCGCGACCAACGATAGGCAGGCGAGACTCCCCGCTTCAAACTTACTACTGAGCGCAAAAAAATGGCGTCTCGATATGCATGCACCCCTATGCTGATTACCCTGCTTGTTTGTTTTTGTAGTTCAGTGACCGTGTGCAGCACATCAAGGCTATATACAGTCCAGTTGCGTGCAAGAGAGCCGGCACAGAACCGCTCTCACTTCTTTTGTCACCTTTTGCGACAAGCCCGGGGAGCTCTGGGCTGCAGAACAATTTTTTGTTCCCCGGCCTACATGGGGCTCATTATATTTTTATGATTACCCTGCAACGATACTTTAAAAACCCCGTATTGCGGGGTGAATGAGCTCACGCGCTGTACACTTCATACAGTTCTATTCGTTCATAGAACAACAACTGACAAAAAGATAGAAAATAAGGAATGTATTTATCTATTGGTTAAAATTCAGAAAAGTGTAAGTTATCCGACTGTTGATTTATGGGAGTTTCGCAGCCAAATCGAGTAACGTCATGATTATACCTCAGCATGCATTTACCTAGTGCACGTCCATTGATTTACTTGTCACGCAATATCTCACAATATTGCACCATCAAGAGTAGTTGAACGGAGGAGGCAACAAATGAGGAGGTATTAAGGAGAGTGGGGAAAACAAGGACTATGATCGAAATGATAGTCAGAAGAAACAAAAACTGGATTGGACATGAAATGAGAGGAGAGGGTTTGTTGAGAGAGGTCATGGAGGGAAAAATGGAGGGCAAGAGAGGACCGGGAAGGCCACGTATCGAAATGATACACAACCTGCTTGAGCAGGAATATAGGAAAGGTGGAAGGTTTGGACACCGAGGACCTGCCATTATCAGAGCACTGAAGAGAGAGAGAATATCTCACAACCGTTCCAGTATCTTACATCTGCAGATATATCATTAGGTGCGCAGTATATCACCGAAAAAATTCCATCATAAAATTATGACAATACACAATTTAACGATAATTTACCACCTATCGACTTCGCGGGACTATCTGTGTCGGGGTAATTATTTACCGCGCAGCCGCGCCGCGAGTGCAGCCTGCCGCCAGTGTATTACTGCGCGCGAGCAAAACATCAAAGCGCCCAGACATCACATCACATCACAGAGCCGAGCAGCAGCGGCGCTCTGTAAACTGTGGACAAGCCGCCCCACTTCGCTCCCCCCCTCCCGCCCCTCTCCGCTTCCCCTCCCACCCCGCCTCTCTTCCTTTCTCTCGACGGCCCTTGGAAAAAGATGATCATATTAAATAGCCAATGGAGAGCGCCGTAGGGGTGGGGTTTCAGAAGGCATTCAGACATACACCTATACCAGGATAATGGCCTTTCGTAGTTAACGACTGCGTAGCAGAGACTATGTATACAGTCCGGTTCCGCGCAAGAGAGCCGGCACAGAACCGCTCCCCCTTCTTTAGTCACCGTTTACGACTCGCCCGGGGAGCTCTGGATTGCAAGCGAATTCTCTATTCCCCGGCTTGCAGGGGGTAGCCTTGATTGCGCTTGATATAATATAGTGTTACTGTCTTTTAAAGTAGCTCTAGCATTATATTGTCATCCTTACACTAGAAGCGACATGCAAGGGTCACAGTTTTCAGCCTTAGAAGACGATATTCGTTTACCCAAAATATCAAAGTTTTTTCACTAAAGGCTACCGGCTTGTTTACCTTCAAGCCAGCTAATATTGCAAATTTCAGAGTACCCACTCAATAAAATTGATACCTGATTCGAAACTGGAAAAAAACCAAGAAATCATTCATGCTAGCGACCTCATGATTATTAAATAGCGTGAGCTATGTTTTTCCTGCTATAGGTTTAGGTCTAAATGCGTTCGGGGTGGGGGTTCAGGAGTCAAGGAGGGGGGAGGGGCGAGGTTGAAATGGGGGGGTGGGGCTAGTAACAAGAAACAGAATTTCCATCGGAGCGGCCAGATGAAGAGTGTGAGCAACATCAAACCGAAGGGAGAGGGGGGGGGGAAGGGGTGGAGTTTTGAGAGTGAGGAGCGATCATGAAAGCAGGGCAATTATTCCTGAGCATCTGAAGAAAACGAAGGGGCGTCAAGTGAAGAATTGGTGGGGGGTGGATGATCGAGAGAGCTCCGTGACTAGATGACTGGGATGTATTATAGATCGCATAACATCATCATCAGAGCAAAACGGGCCGAGAGAATTTTATTTGTCTGACATAATACTAGCCAGAGCAATACTAAGCCGTATTGAATACAATACACACATAACGAATGTTTAATGGTCTGCAGACTGCACTGACAGGATGGATGAAAAATGTACCATTTAACGATATGAATACAGAGTTTATAGACCCATAGAAAGAATATGTTCCCAATATCTTCAAATATCACACTTCAAGCATTATAGACTTGGCGAACTGACTTCGTTCTTTTCGTACCTTCGTAGGCGTATAGCATATCGAATGAAATTAATGCGACCGCAAATGTAGCAAAAGAAGAAACGAGTACCTATAGATTATTTCAACCAGTACAGCACCCGTAAACTATTTAAACATAGATTCGCACAATGCTACAAAGCTCCGTCCGACCACATCCACATTTAATTAAAGACAAGATCCTCCTTTCATGAGCTTTTTAAAAATTCCCGATTAGCATTTCGAGAAGAAGAAGAATTGCCCAGTACAATAATTCAGCAGCCCTCGGCGTCTAATGAGACGGGGACAAATAATAGCGAGCCTCGCCGGCCCACATCAAAGAACAAGCCGTCGCCGCCTATCGAGCCGACAGCTAACTTCAAAGGTGCGGAAAGGGCACGTGATGTGACTTGCAGCGCCATCATCAAAGTCTGATATGATCGCGACTGGACACTACACACTACACATTCCAGATCGTGGAGGAAAATTACACGGGTTGGCAGAGCGGAAAGAATACAGCATTAGTTCGTCTCTGACCGGCGGATTCGCTTGTGATCTGAAGACGAGCGGTGTTCTTTCACCTCAACGCTGGCGGATGAAAGGGAATGGTTCGCTTCAGAAGAGATTCTAATAAAAGGTGTAAGAATAATAATTGTGTTCCTCGTCTTCAAGGCTATTCAATGCGATATGTGCACTTGTTCAGCAGTTTGTTTCAAGTAAGATTTGGGGTTCTTGGTGCAGATTCGCATACAATAGATGCTCACACACAATGTCAAGTACCGTTTTACATTTCAAAATAGTAGACCGGAGGTTTATTAGCAAATAAAACCTACACTTCCTAGTGATCGCAAGTGTTGGTCGTGCTGCAAAAAATTAGCTTAAAATTCAAGTTGTAAATATGAATCCAATCTCACGCCACCTTTGACAAATATTGACCGCCCGATCGGACAGTATTTATGTCAGAGAATTACGTAAATTTATGCTAACTCAAGTAGCAACCCGATGTTTTTACAACTAAAATTGCAGCCACTTTATTTCTTAACCTCTACAAACTGCTCGCTCATCAATGTAATTGGGATTTTGATTGGGCTGAACAGAAGGTCAGAGTAAAGATTACAAGGGAGTCCGCGTCACAGAATTCATCAGTTGAACTACAGTATCTTAAGCAAAAACGGAACAGAGCCAAAAATCGAAATACTGTAATAACAAATACTAAACTTCAATAGAAATATATTTCATGCTAGACATCAGTAAGAATAACGAAAATGGCAGCTTTAAGGAGTCATTTCTGCCAATACTACTGTCAGCCAAAGTGAGATCCAGTTCTTGTTCTGAAATCTTTACAACATACCACAGAAACATGAATTGAATTGCGTCTGCGCACGCAACTGTTAGAAAAAGCGTCTACGCACGCAACTGTTACAAAAAAACATACAGAGAATAAGAATGATTTACGCCTCAAGTACGCTATCTATGCACGCAACAGTTAGATGCAATACTAATGATTTAAGCCTCAGGCAAACCTATCCACAACGACCACTACACTCACAGGCTACTGTCGGTGTGTTGTGACGTCGTGTCATCGGTCAGCGCGTCACTTGACGCAGCGCTCTGCAGCTCGCTGTCACGCGCTGACACCGGCGCGTACGACACATGGTAGGGGTTCGGGACCCGACCCACGCCGCTCCCCGACGACGCGATTCTGAAATGAAATCAAACCGACTTTTAAGAGATACGCTGACTTAACAAAAAAGCAAAAATTCACATGAAAAACCTACTAGAACACAAACAAGCATCAGCCACTAGTATTGCATGTAAGCAAACGAGTTGAGTAAAGGCAAATTTGTAATTTATAAATACTAAGACTGAGCACTTGCTCACAATTGTATCTTAATGTCGATTTAAATTTCCGATAATCAATCCCAATCGGATGACACGTGAACATCTGGCAGTATTAAATGAAAGTGTCAAGTCACGCAGCACAGACCACTGTGATCAATATCACCCACTATTACTGTGATTTAACATATATGCAAGATATACACTCAAAAAGACAAATCATCTAAACAAATCAAACAAAATGTCCACACTATGATGATTTTCAAATACAAAAATCCACTGAGAGATATGACATTAAAACTCAAAATGTTCATTACCATGGCTTCACCCAGCATTAATATGTGAACACTCCACAGATGACATCAGTTGACTGCATTTTAGTTAGAACTTTCAAAGCATGCACAGACACGCGACCAAAAGCATAACATCCATTGTTTATTTTGACGCTAAGAGCCCCAACTACCCCACGGCATCCCCCCACTCACCTTTCCGGTCGCACCGCACCCCGACACCGCCGTGTCGCGACCAGACTCGACTCGGTCAGCGACGGACTCTGCTCCACCGGCACCGCGCTGATGTCCCGTGCAGCCAGCTCGCGCTCCTCGTGAACGGTCGGCAGCAGACCAAACATCGGCCTGGTGTCAGATCCGCTCGAGTTGTTGCTCGTCTTGGGGCTCTCGCCCCCTCCCGTGGTCCCCCCGCCCCCGCTGCCGCCTCCCCCGGTCTGGATGTAGGTGAGGTAGAGGTCAGACTTGAGGAAGAGAGGGTAGGTCTCGGAGCGCATCGAGGATTCGACTTCGGCTTGAGCGGCGTCAAAGATCGTCTGATCTAGCTGTGGTGGGTGATAATAGAGAAAATTAACGATTTGTGCTATAAATTACCAATCAAAAAGTCAGAAAACTAAAGCAAGTACCTTCTAATAAATAAGAGCCTTCCATTAATAAACAACTGAAAATAATCACAAACTGCCTTACACATATAAATTCAGTAGAATTTAACAATCTATTATATAGGCAGCATGATTAAAAAACTTAAGCCATCACACCAAAACATATACAATACATCAAAACTCAAAATCTCACAACATCAAGTGCCAATCCATGCATTTGGGGAATCCATATCAAAAAATCACCTCAAAACATGCCGCGTTCTAAATCCAAACATAATCTCTTCAATAAACTACTACAAACATCAACATTTAATTTCAAACAGTCAAGAGATTTCAAACTGAATCAAAGTAAAAAACACACTCATCACTCGAAAAATACATTCAAAATGAAACAAACATAAAACTAAGCACCCTACCGACACAACAAAATAATCATAATCAAATAGCACCGTCAGGCATCATCATCATGTAATCATCATCATCACGTATCATCTATCATCACGTATCATCTATCATCAGCATCATATATCGTCGTCGTCACCTGTTTCCGCTTCAGCCGGTCCACGACCCCCCGCCTAACATCCCCCGACAGCCTCAGCTCCCCCTCGCGCTTAACGTACTTCCTGTAGATCAGCTTCACGAGACTCCCCACCAAGTTAACGTCTCCGGGAGCCACCAGCCTCAGTCCACTACACGCAAACCAGAAATCCAATGCCTGCGAGTTCTCCAGCTCCTGATCGAGGAACGCCTTGTACAGCTTCACACCCTCCCCGTCCTCGAGGAGACACCGGAGACTTTCCGCCCACCGGAGACACGCCGCCGGAGTCCCGCCGGAAGTCTCTGCAAAACACCGCGGAGATCCGGCGACACTTCCTTCCGGCTCGAATCCCAGCGGAGCCGGGTCGTCAGAGCCAGCGTACACCAGAGTCCGGTCAAGGTTGGATTTGCGCGGCGTGGCGGCTGGGGATTTCGACGCGGAGCTTTTTGTTGACGATGCGTGGCTGCGGTGGGATGATCCACCGCTGCTGCGGGTGGAAGCGGCGTAGTGAGGATTGCCCGCGGCGGCGGACATCGAAGCCCCCGCGGTAGCGGAAGTATCCGTTTCTTCTCCGGGAACCGGAGGACGTGGAAGGGAGCGAACGAATCCAGTGCCGCCGATGGAGGAGATGAAATCTTGCATGACCAAACTCATTGCAGGCGAGTAATCCGTGACGTCACGAGGGGCCAGGCGTTGATTGGTAGAGGGGGCGTCGGAAAGACGACATCAAGGAGGAATCGGTGCAGCCGTTAGACAAAGATTTGCTGACGTCGACTGAAGGCTTGCTGGGATTGCTTAGAAATAATGCTGCTGCCAGACGTTATGGTAGCTCTACAAATCACAAACCAATGAGATTCAATGGAATTGAAATAAAGTATGAAAAAAACAGTAGCTTCAGTGTATCCAAATTTAATACATCATACTCTCAAATAACTGAAAAACGCGTATCAAAAATGTTGATTAATACTGTAAACCCGGAAATCACAGATTAATATAAATTGAATCGTATTTATAAAATAATAATTTAATATTATATGTATTCACACAAAAAAGTGAACAATATACACACATAAACACACAAATAGACCTACAGCTTTAAGGAACAATAAATAGAGCTAGAGAGTGATAACAGTGCTGCCAATATGACCATACAAGGACAAGTTAGCCAACAATTATCAAAGTAGTACAAATAGAAATATCCAAGACATAGTTGCTTCAAAATATTCAAACACGCACTGTTTATATCCGTAAGCTATAGGCGGAAAAGAGGAGCTAGTTTATATTGAATGCATAAGTCATTCTAATTCTGTATCGGTCCATTTACACAAGTCATAAATTTTATGACTACTACCAAAATTTAATTTACCTTAAAAATTTAATCTACCTCAGTCAAACATAGAAAATAAGAAAATCTTGCTAGTTAGTTAAAGCACCCGATATACGTGTCGTTGCTTAGCCCAAGTAGGCCTATCATACAAGCGGGCACCTGTCAATACGGTCCAAGCAGTAGGCCTACGAATCCACGCGTATGTATTCCAATAAAATCAAAGACATTTTTACCTAGATTTTTCAAGCTAGCTTCTATTTTAGAGCTTGGCCTAGTAGACTCTACCGAGAATATCCAACACTGCTGTCACCTTGCCGCGCTGTACGTTAATAAAATCTAGGCGAAAAGCTCGGTGTTTCCGCCCACAACAACTATCGTACCATACACTAGCATAGTGCCCTGCTCTCTAGCCCTCCGACTAACACGTTTAACTATAAACACAAGCAGTAAACGATATTAACTCTATGACAAACCCTAGTATCACGACTACTGCAGTGCAGTAACACGGCAAGCACTAAACGCAGCCGTCAGAATTATCATAGCGCTAGCATGCGAAAGTCTCGTTCTCCTATAATATAACGGGCGGCTCTCGACAGATAGCACAGTGCCCGCAGTTTAAAAACATCAAAGGCCGAGCCGCCAGCCCGCCCGCGAACCAATGACAGGAGGCTGCGTGACGTTATTTGACCTAGTTTTTGCGCCTCCAACCAATGGGAGACGAGCTAAGTCAAACAAAAGCCGTCGGACGGTTGCTTGACGGGCTGTGATCGTAGACAGCAGTGAATCGGCTGAGACGTGGGCAATGGTTGTCTTCTAAGAAAACGGGGCAGCAATAAACTAGGTGATGTTTTGTGTACAGTGCAGGAAACATCCGAAGAAACCAAATCGACAGAAATTACACAATCTTTACTTTTAAAGACAATACTGTCTATACTGCAGCTAGGATGCTGATGACGATAGTCAGGGCATCCATGTCAAAAGTCCAGAAAGAAAGAAACGAAGACGTTATGTATTTCGATTCAATCAACTTTATAAAAAAATCAAGCTAAAGGCTGAGCGGCTAGTGATTTTTGCAGAATGTAACGATTTTTCCATAGTCAAACTCGATAGTTACGGGACTAAACCCTGATTTAGATATTGGCAAACTAATATAGGACACTGTAATTCATGTTTTCAAAGCCATTCTTTACCATTAAAAATTATGTTAAGACATCAACGGTTGCTGCTTTAATTGTTTAGTTCTATTCAATCACATTCAACAGTACAGTACGGTCCCTAAGCTATAAAAAAACGAAAACAAAACAAACTCCTGTACATGCGTCAATTTTCATTGCTACCATGTCTTTCACATTTTACCGCACTGTATACACAAACCTCTGCCTTTTGACGAATAAAATTCGCACAGGCCTGAAATGCGTGCGAATTAAAACAGGTGAGAGCGAAAGCCCCATTCCCCATACCGCCTCACGGCGAAAGCGTGGTGTAGGCTATCTGGCGCACTTGGCCTGAGAAGCCGAGGCTGGCTGCGCCAAGTCTAGCTTTGATCTCTCCTTCTGATCTGTTGCGAGCAAGCCAGCTGCCAGCTAGCAACAGTAAATAGCAAAGCTATAGCTAATCATTATCACTTTGATCAGACTTCCAGCATAGATAGCGAGGGCGTAGCATTTAGCAACAGCTAGTCTTCAATTAATTTGAGGCAGTCGCGAATTTTGCCACCTCGAAATCTTTTTAGATTCTCCGCGGTCCTTTGTACCTCAGAACAAATCGAAAATCTACCGTTTGATCTCATTTTAAACACTGCGCGAAAAAAAATGCCGAAAATATTGAAAACGTGTGTCTTAGAAACGCGTGCATCTTAGGAAATTATGTCGCTTGAATTCAATTACGCCCAGCATAATAGCCTACAAAAATTCAAATATTTGCATGGCCGTCAGAAGTCCCACACAAATAAAAAACCTTTAACCATCGCTTTCACATAGGATAAGCAGAAACCTGAAGTCTGATTACTGTTACACGTACATCTGTAAGTCTGTACATCTGACCTTAAGCATTACACTGCAATAAATGCGACGTCCATTCAGGAAAACGTCCATTCAGGAAAACGTCCATTCAGGAAAAGATAAAAAATGCAGGCTACTTTTTGAAAATACAAGCTACACTTATATGATACTTGAATGTCCCTTCGTATCAAATGTGCTCCCTGCAGTGTGTGGATGTATGCTATACAGTTTATCCGATTGATTAGAAGAACCATAAACTGAAGAAAGCTTCTGGCTGTGTAACAGTGCACACAATGTCCGACAAACGTTTGAAAATAAATCAGTAGCTCGATGAAAGAACGGCTCTGTGAACAGCCGTCAGATCTGAGCGCTGTGCCGTATTAGCTAGACCTCGCCGCGCTATATACATGTACACAATTTTGTACAGCACAACAGCTCTGTAGTAGCAGGCTATACAGAGCGCCATAAAACTCAACGATCTGAGAGCACATTGTAGCGAGCTACATGCAGTCTAATACTTATTCTAATAGGCTACACCTACAACTACAGCCCACAACTACTACAGTCTTGCATCCGCTGGGCTGTAACACAAACTATACAGTATACGGTATAGGCTAGGCATGCAACTATGTCATGTATGCAATAATAGCCCATGGATATGCTTCAATACTTGCAAACTTTTTCGTGGCATATTTATATATCCCTAGTCGGATATTGTAGTCAAAAAATTAACGCATTTGTGACTTCATTACGGTGGCAAAAGTGGCAAACGTGGAAAAACTGGCAAAAATGTTTCATTCTACTGTGTCGCTTAATCGCAACTACTATATTGGCGTAGGAGTACGAATTTTTCAAATGCGGGGCTCTTCTCCTGAAAATGCATTAACATCGCTCTTCGGAAACCATTTGTCTAAATTCTTTCGGAAAAAACATTTAGATTGGCTGGTCAAGATCTTCATGTACAGATGAAACTTCCGTCCCAATTCAAATTGATATTTGACTCTTTTATGAGGGGGGGGGGGGCTAAATCTCCCGACTTATATACGCTCTTTGCAACTCAACATTGCAATATTTGCGAGACTATTAAAGCAGGCTGCCGTAGGCCTCTAGTATACAGCCCAGTGGCGCCGGAACGTGGGGGGAGGGAGGGGGTCAGGGGGGGCAATGCCCCTCCGCTCGGTAATGTGGCCGGGGGGCAAACAATAGTATTTGGGGGGGGGGGGGGGGG
Organism: Chamaedrilus cognettii; assembly: GCA_034695025.1. Classification (NCBI taxonomy): domain Eukaryota; kingdom Metazoa; phylum Annelida; class Clitellata; order Enchytraeida; family Enchytraeidae; genus Chamaedrilus; species Chamaedrilus cognettii. The sequence continues at coordinate 38 of JAQIWG010008830.1, read as the reverse complement.
GGGGGGGGGGGGGGGGGGGGGGGGGGGGGGGGGGGGGG
>JAQIWG010008829.1:0-11116 GCA_034695025.1 Chamaedrilus cognettii | reverse complement strand
ACATGATCCTCAACTAAATATGATCCTCAACTAAACATGATCCTCAACTAAACATGATCCTCAACTAAATATGATCCTCGACTAACACTGTTGAACACTTATGGTTGCTTCTGTCAGATGCAGGGGGTTGTTCAGCTGGACAGATGAAGTATTTAATAATTATTAAACAATAATCCTCAACTAGCCATGATCCTCAATTAAATATGATCCTCAACTAAATATGATCTTCAACTAAACATGATCTTCAACTAAACATGATCCTCAACCATTCCAATGTAGAGAAAACTCAGGGATCTGACTAAACAATTTTTTTTGGGTAGTTTGCTTTTTTTCCCATTTGACAAAAACCTTTAGCTAATTTTTGCTCGATGCCCCGTTATTAGAAATTCAATTACTGTGACGGATAGAGCAATAAATTTGATATATTCCAGTGCACCAGAAGGGATAGCCGACTGATTAATTGGCAAATTGGCCTGGCAAAAAACAGAATCATTTTGCGAATTATTGCCGAATTAGTACCCAAAACAGACACTGAGAAAATCTTCCAAAAAATTAACAAATTGTTACAAAATCTTACTTGCAATAGGAGCCTCGCTCACAGTCGAGGCAGTGGGGCTGTCCCGGCCGTTCCTGCTTCGTTCCTGGTCAAAATAGTTATATAATATCATATATATTTTAGCCTTGTCTGTCTGTATGACATAACGCTCTGAATCATCGCTCGCTGCATGAACGCAGTCGTGGGACTGAGTGGAATGCGTGGAGGGGGCTCATCGCTGGCTTGCCAAGGCCGTCGTGTGGCGGCTGGCCTCGCGGCATACTGCTGGTTGAAAGCCAGCGTGGAGGGGGGTTAACAAGTGAGTTGGGCCTGTCCTTGTCATAACTTCCTATGCCTCCCTAACCACGCTTCCTAGATAGCAGGCGCAAAACTAATAAAAAAGACTACTAGTACTACTGTGTGATTTTTTTCAGAATCTGTAAGAACCTATCAATAGCATTAACAAGGTCACAATTAATTTCCTACAATTATTTTGGTTCACGAATTTAGTTAGTTAGATTGGTTCATGAATTTAGGTCCTCGATGACGTCACTATACAAAGAAATAGATTCTAAAGCCTTTATTATTATTATATTATTTCCATGAACAATTGAACATAGACTGCACCAAGAAGAATAAAAGCATTTGAAATGTGGGTATGGAGAAGAATGGAAAAGCTTAGCCGGACAGAGAAGATAACGAATGAAAAAGTGTTAAGGAGAGTGGGGGAAGCAAGGACTATGATTGAAGTGATAGCCCGAAGAAAGAAGAACTGGATTGGACATGTATTGGGAGGGGAGGGATTGTTAAGAGATGTGATGGAGGGCAGAACGGAGGGCAAGAGAGGATCGGAAAGGCCACGTATCGGAATGATAGATGACCTGCTTGAGAAGGAATCGTGTGCGGATACGAAGAGAAAGTTTGAAGATCGGCTAGGGTGGAGGGTTTTGACACTGCAGACCTGCCAATTGGCAGAGGACTGAAGAGAGACTGCACCTGGTTCGCACGGATTGCATTTGGTCGATGCTGTGTCGGCGCTGAAGTGCCCCGGCTCGCACGGCAGGCACTGCGCCGACCCCGGGGCGGGGCTGTAATGTCCGGCGGGGCACTCCATGCAGGTGGCGGCGCCAGAGTCGCTGAAGTATCCGGAGGGACATTTGTCACAGGCTTCACCGGCGGTGTGGTTCATGTACGTACCGCCGGCGCATGGCAAGCAGGCGGAACAGTTGGTTGTGCTGCAGCCAAGCAGAATAAAATGCATCTGAAATAATAATAATAATAATTTTTTGACAACTTTTAGAGCGCCGTAACATGAACAAAATCATCACAAGGGCGCTGTACACTAATTAATCATAGCGTTGAAACAAGTGTAGTTCACCAATACTCACTCCTTAATACTCAATACTTAAAAGCGGTAATCCTATCGATCACGCCCAAAATGGGAGAAATTTCTCACGTAAAACACAGGTGGGAGTTTACTATAGGCCTAAATGCTACCATTACAAAACTAGGAAAAATTGGATCATTAGCATGGGAAATTTGCATTCGCATGGTATTGGTTGCGACGTGGAGTTTGATTTAAGGTCTGAAGCGTCCCAAACACAGGTGGCGAATGAATACCTGTGCTTCATTTCAGAAATTTATCCCATGATTAGGGCATAGTCGATAGGATCGCCTAAAAAGCTTTAACTTATAAAACTTCTTATTTAACAAATTACTATTATCAAACTAAATAAATAAGCTTTACTTTACCTTTTCCATTAATTTCTACAGTATTATAACAGTGCTCAAGTAAGCAAAGATATCCAAAAAATAAGCAAATTTCAATTTCAAGACGCAATGAAGACTCGGAACAAAGACTATAAAGTAAGTCAATAATACAAGTTCTTCGAAAAACAACATTCGCGACATAAGCAAACATATTATTAATTCAAGCAAATCACAAATCCAGAAGCAAGGAAGTCGGTGAACATTAATTGCAAAAATTTGTAGCAGGCCAGCATATCTGCAAATGCAACAGACGTCGTTGGTGCGGTCTTGAACCCCTGGCCCTCTAGACTCGACGCCTTAACCACTACACCACAGCGCCTCGCTGTGGTGCAGCGGTTCCATTTTCCTTTCACTTCGTATGTTATCCAATTTGAAAAGTTGTCAATTTGAGAAATTTTCAATTATCAAAAGACATCCAGACAGAAGCAGCGTTACCTGCAAAAGTGGCCGCTTGGACATAGTGAGCACTCCCCAGCTCCTTCTTCACTATAGGTCCCTGAGGCACAGTATAAAAATTAGCCTACGTCTCCTCATACATGACACCTTATAACGTTAGCATGTAGATGGTCAACAAATCCATAGAGGCTATTCCAATTTATTAATTTAATAGCAAAATATCGGCAGATCTAGTCAAAATGTGCAAATCTTAACACAATGAAAGAATTAAAAAGTTAGATCAACATTTTTTTATGGCAGCAGACCTTTAGCAAAACCGGCTATTTGTTCACATCAATTCAGTTAAGACAGAATATTGCCGCATGGCAGTAAAATTCCTTGTTAATTTCACGTGTAAAATAGATAAATAAAGACTTAAAAAAGAGATAAAATAAATTATGTTAAAATAAGATAGAAATATAGTAAGTCATCCTAGTTAATTCATCACGCAAAATAATCACAGATATTATTTATTCTATTGATCAATAGATTTAGCATACAACGTGTATGCATTTCAATTTGCAATGAGCTCAAATAAAGTTCAACCAGATATTACCGCTTACCAGAGTGGCACAGGGTACAGGCATCGGAGCCAGGCTGACCGGAACATGAACCAGCCGGGCACTTTGTGCACTGCGTAGAGCCTGATTTTCTGTAAAAATTTCAATTTTAAGATACAAAAATTTGACACAGAGCCTTGGCCCTTCCAATACCCAGAAATATATTAATTGAAGAACAAATACCACTGCTGTCTCAACAAAGAATTAAAAAAGAAAAACAGCGCTAAACAAAAAAAAGTAACATTGTTGAACAAGAATTAAAAGCAACGTTGAACACTATAAATAAAATAAATTTTCAAAGCGGCTTCAGCACGTAATGACTGGTATAGCCGTATAACTGGCAGTATTAGTTCCACTGTCCAATGCATTGTCTATCTTTAACCATGCTGTGTGCGCAAGTTGCCAGGCAATACTCTAGTGCCAGTGAGCATTGAGCATTGTAAAAATTAATTAAGACACATTTTCCTTAACACACACACAGGCGCGTTTTTGGGGCCGCATTCCCCGCTTATGCAGGGGATTGCGCGTTACATTTTCCATAAATCCACTGTTTATAACGGCCAAGTTTTTCTTTTCTTTTAAATAATTATTACATAATTAATCAACGCACAAGAATGCAATGTTTAATTTTAACTTCTCAATTTGAGCCAAAATCAATTTTAAGTGTACAGTAATTAAAGTGCCCGGGAAGGCCACGTATCGGAATGACAGATGACCTGGTTGAGAAGGAATCGTATGCCGATATGAAGATAAGGGCCAAAGATCGGCTAGGGTGGAGGATTTGGACACCAAAGACCTGCCATTCGGCAGAGCACTGACGAGAAAGACAGTAATTAATTTAACATCATCCAATCATAGCTCATCATATTCTCAAACACATTCATGCAAGTCATGGACTTACATAGATATTTCACCGACGGGGCATTCCTCACAGGAAAGCTGCCCAGGCTTAGGTTGGTAGTACCCCGGTGTGCATTTAGTACAGAGCTGGAGGCCAACGCACTGACCAGACTTGCCGTGCGTCTTGCAACAGTCACACTCCGTCACACCTGCAACACATTGTCAACAATCAAATACTTCATCACGCTATCATGTCGTATCACTAGTGTCCGCACATCAATAAAATTGCCTCTGTAGAATAGAATTCGTTTATAAATTGTCTAAATCAATTAAATTAATCACATAAATACAAAGACACGTTTCATCTGGCACATCATTGACTATCAGTTTAAAAGAGAACTTTGGTGAAAGTCATATATTTAGTCAACTAATATTTAAGTAAAAGTTACACCGTAGACCACGTAATCAGTATCAGTTTTTCTAATTTTTTTATATCTTCAACATTCAGATGAGTACAAAGTGCATTACCAAATCTCATTACACACCTGATATATTTTTCACCAATTGGTTAATTGAAAATTGTTCTAAATTGATAACTAATGAAACTTTGAACGTTAACTATATTTCTTAATTTTTTCAACTTTTTATCGTGCCGATGCATCATACAACTAGAATTGCATAGAAACTAGCATTATATAATACACAATACACATACAATGCATGCATGATTTAAAAACTTCAGCACTGTCAAATTGTTGTTCAAAAGAACATATAAAAAATTAAAGTAAAAATAATTACTGGAATATCAGCTATTAATAATAGAAAGTAGTACAAGTACTTGACATACATATAAATTAGCTACATTCTATAGCAATAGAAAGATTCAAGAAAGCCCAGCAATGTATGATCGCGTACTGTCGTTTGCGAATGAGCCTGCCTCACAGGTTTCACACAATTCTACTTCTTTGTCAGTGCAATTGATGTCAGCCAAAGAAAAGCGAACAACTGCTGCCGGATCAAAGCCGTTGACTGTCCTCGACAATGTGTACAATGCTCCGACTGAAACAGGCACAGATTGACAATTCTATAATCCACCCATTTTTATCTCCAAAAATTAATTTCTGACCGTAATCCATATACAGGATATAATTAGCAACCTACTATCTTATATTGTCTATCTAATCATCTCCAATATTTACACAATTCTGAAAAAATCTGCACAAATGTCGGTAAACTAGCATGAATAGCAATTGGCAACAGATTCATATAAACACAGTGCACACAAGATATCTTAAATTCGTTACTTTCGCACACAAGTACAACACAAAAGTTGCATAGTTTTCTTTAATCTGCGGCTCAATGTTCATCCTTCAATCTCAAGTTTTAGTTTGGGTTTTAGCTAATAAACGTCTTCTAATAGGGCTATAATTACTTTATGTCGTCGTTTAGCTAGATAAGATCAGTTAAGGTTAGCTTGAATTAGTGCTTCTTCAGGGCTAGGTAGAGGTTCACGTTGTTGTAATGAAAAATTAACATTGGAACGAAAAATAAAGGAAATCAACACAACTTCAACACAATATCAGTTAGGATAATAAGTTTGTTTACAGTTTTGCTGTAAAGCATGTTAAGCACAAGGCCTACCAAAACAAAGGACAAAGTTCCAATAATAACGTTCCATCACGAAATGAATCGAGTGCATGGCCTGAAAATTGAAAGATAATTGAGTTCAAGGCCAGCTTATTTTATGGTCACGTGATTTCATTTAGACTTAGGGAAATTTTAACGAAAAAATTATAAAAATAAAAGCTGAGCGGTCTTGTGATGTTTTTATCCTCCTCTCACAACTTGTAGAATAGATACCAAACATTTAACAAAAACCAGCCAATCAACGAGCGGCTTGTTGTAATAATTTGTATTTTTATGTTAAAGCATTGTAAATTTATGTTTTCATTCGTTGACTGGATCTGCACCATAGCCGTGTTTTGGCAAGTGAGAAGCTAATGGTGCGTTCACATTTTGTCATCAGGCTATTATTCCGGCTAGCTTCCGGGAAGAAAACGGTCTTCAATGAATGACGGCCTTGATATCGCGTCTTGCGGGAAAACAGGGTTTCCGGGACGACGCCTGCGTCATCGCGGTGTCTTTCCGTCATCTTCCCGATTAACCACAATGCATATATGGCATATAGGCAAACTGCAAAGTTGCTTCTAACGATATGACGCGTCCTCGCTAAAGACGCCTCTGTTCTCACCAGGGCTTACGACCGGATTCCGGTGTCTTACGGAAAGAATTTCTTCTAAAGACAATCTGATGACGCGGATGTAAAAGCACATAAAGTATCGACTACACTCGATGTTTTAGTTTGTATTTCTTTAACTACACTATATTTTTACTACCATTGTACTCCAAAAAATACAAATATATACAAGTTTAATCGCATCTTAATCACGGTATTAGTGCTGGTATTATGGCATATAACACAAAATCAACGAATTCCAATAAAATCAGACATTAAACGCGGTAGTGTAGCTCCATCTTTAAACTTGTAAAATATAAACAGCATGCTATCAATGTCAAGGTCGCAATTTAAAATCGCAGGTACGAACATGCCTGAAAACATTTTAGAATAATTCTGTAAAAAAGTGTTTACAGTTAAAACTATGCCCGGTGTTTTTATATTTACGTTACGGCAGTGGCACTAATCACTATAGTGACAATATTATTATATTCGGGTAGAGTATTGTTTAGAAGAATAATTATATTGTTAACTGCTTCACCCAATGCCGTTAGTATGAGCCTAAAAGGCCGTACAGTAATGCAATACATTGTGTTAAACTAAACGTTAACTTGTAATTAGGCTCAGCAATTCACTCAAGCTGACGGCATCGTACTTACTCGTATGGTACCGTATTATATTCTGTTACTATAATATTATTATTATGCTACATGTCATCAATTTATGATTCGATTGAGTTTGTTCTGTAATTTTAACGGTATGTGGTTTCATAGGGGCCTAGTTGAGACCATGGAATCTGATAGAGAAGAACTGTGCCTCATAGACTCGGCGATCTCGTCGATGCTTGATCTTCCGATTGGACGTCGTCTCTCCATCCTCAATCTTCACTCGAACCAGATATCGCGCATCGAGAACCTTCGCACAGCACTCAACCTGCACCATCTGGACCTCTCGTCCAACGCCATCGAACACATCGAAGGCCTTGAGTCTCTCGTCAACCTTCGCACACTCAACCTCTCGTGCAACGCCATACGACACGTGCGCGGCACATGCCTCGCGCGATTGCGATCGCTTGCGCGGATTAATCTGTCGTACAATCGCATCGCGAAGATCGACGGATTTCTGGAGATGAGCGGGGACGGATATTGCCTGAGCCACGCGGATCTGCGCGGTAACGCGCTGGGGTCTCTGGAGCACATCACGCACAGCCTATCTGGCTGTAGGAACCTGCGCGGACTTGCGCTCTCACAAGATGGCGACGCGAGCGCCAACAGGCTGTGCGATCGCGCCGATTACGCAGCCCAGATCTTTACTGCGTTGCCGTGGCTGATAGCCGTCGACGGGCGGGATATGCTCGGTCTTTCTGTAGTCGGCGATGAGGTGGGGGCGGTGGATATTCCCGGACTCGATCAGTACGCTGAGTACTTAACGTCGTCGACGTCCACTGCGGCGCCTGAGACGGGCGCCGTCGCGAGGGCGACACCGAAGATTGATGCCCTTCTCGATGCCTTTAAGCGCCAGTGTGCCGCCGAAGCTTCAGATCCGACATCAGCGAGTAGCGTTGGCAACCGAAATAGCCGGGATACGTCGGCTGCCGATGCAAGGTCACAGGCTGGAAATTCGCAGGAGTTGGACGGAGCTTACGGGAAGCGATTGGAAGCGCTAGAACAGCAAATATCAGGCCTGTTGAACCGTGGTGAACGTTTCGTGCATAGGCAGACTTCACGAAGCGCAGTGGACGGTGTGCTGAAGAATGCCGTACCGGTACGTAACTCCACTAGCAGTGCTGCAGAAGGAAGAAAAGTTACAATAAAGCCAAAAGTTGTCAGGCATTCTGCGAAACGCGACGTCGATGACACGGCTGAAAGCGGCAACGCTTCGACTGATGAACCGCTGGAAATTTCCCAGAATGCTGTGGACTGTGACAATCGAACCAAGCGTTCAACCACGGAAAAACGCAATGGAAATTCTCCCGCACGTGGTCGTGCTAAGACCTCTCAAAGAGCAATGCTCAGAACTGAAGCTGCCAAACAGAATACATCAAAATCCCGATCACCTTCGGAACGGTCATTGTCGCCCAATAGGCATCATTCGACAAATGTCGCAGATTTGGACGTGCAGCGACGAAAAGACCTCCAGACGACATACTTCGAACTGATGAGGCAGCTGGAGGAGGAAAGGGAGCGGCGGTGGAAGGCGGAACAGGCAGCGAGAAAACTCGCGGAGACACTTCAGCTGAATGTTTCCAGGCTGCGCGAGGAGCAGAGCATGCAGGGCACCACCACCGACGCAATCGCCCATCTCAAGCAGATCCTTACCGCGGAACGCGAGGCCAGGATCAGGCTTCAGGCGGAAAAAGAACAATTAGAACAGGATGTGAGAGATGCGGTCGCTAAATGCGAAGAGGAAACGGTAGCGCACGACGAGTTGAAGAACATTCTCAAGACAAAAGACGAGTCGGCGGCAAGGATGGAGCAGGAATTCTTAAAACAGCAGTCAGTGCTCAGTCGCAAGGCTCAAGATTCTCAGCTGAAGTCTGCCGCATTGACGCGCGAGCTGGAGATCATCAGCAGCCAATCAACTAACCTGAAAACCCAGCTGCAGCATATGCAGGAACTTCTGGCAAATCGTGAACAAGACCACCGACGGGAAATGGAAGGACGATTCTCCGTTGGCAGCAAGGAATTCCAAGAGCAGCTGGAAAAGGAACTGGTGAAGCACGAGAAAGGATATGCGCTGGAAAAGCGTGCCCTTCGCGAGGAACGCGAGTCGATGGAGAGGAAGTATTGTGAGTTGGAGGATGAGTTTCGCCTTGCCCTGTACACGGAGGCGGATCGGTTCAGAGAGCTCCAGGCAGCATACAAGAAGATGAGCACGGAGAGCGCGAGGGAAGCGCAGATGCTCGGCGTGCTGCAGCGCAAGGATGTGGAGTCAGCGGCTATCGTGTCCGAGCTGACGTCGCTCGTCAAGGAACAGAAGGTTAGCGAGGAATTAAGGAATTTGTTCTCCGCTTGCAATTTAAGTGATTTTAATGGGTGATGCTGGTGGTTGATCCAAAATTTTATAGCTGTTCTGGAGGGAGTGGGACTCCGGACCCGACGTCGCGGACTTTGGGGAGGGGTCGACACTACCACTAACGCTGCCCTTGCTGCACAGGTGCGGCTGACTGAGCAAGCGCGGAGCAGGTCGGAGCAGACGCGCGACCTCAAGGAGCGCGTCACTGAGCTTGAGCTCCACCTGGACGAGGCGCGCCGACGCATGGTCCAGCTGGAGCTGCTCAAGCAGGACAAGGCCAGGCTCACGGCTCAGGTTAGCATTCCGAGCGGTAATTGCGTTTCTGGTTATTGCTGTAATTACGTTTCGGTAATTTTGTTACGGTAATGCCCTGTGAACACATAATGATCAATCGTCAAATAATGATCGAAACGTTCATTTCAGAACTGGGATTTTAGCTATTAGTAGAATATAATTTTCGTTTTTATTATTTTATTTAAAACATACTCTTTTTGATCTTTTTGTAACCGATTTAGTGCACTGCACTTTTCAAGACCCCTAATAAATTTATTTTTAAGGTTATGTAACGCCTTGAGATTTTTAACTATCAATGCAATTGAAAGGCCCAAAATGTGTAGCTGAAATTCTTGAATTGAACATTATGGGTAGTAGGCCTATTGACAATATGCAATAATAAATCTGGATATATGTATTGTACTGCTATAAATCGTCAAATATGCATGACACGTGTGTGTCAAATGTATAGTCAGAAATAAAAGTGGCCCAGTCAAATTGAACAAGCATTGTTAAGAATGGCCTGAAACATAACCGTCGGCACACACCCCCTCCCCCCGCTTGTGAGTGCTGCAGTGAATGAATAAATTACTTGAGTAGTTATAGATCTTACAATGTCAAAAAAATCAATTTTTGTTCAAAATGCGCAGTTATAGAAAATAGAAGCCTTCGATTAAGGCCTGCTCTACGTTGCTGATTGGTTGGCGCTAGGTCGGCGCGCAGACGTCCCTCATCGAGGGCCTGAGGGCGGAGAAAGGACTGTGGGGGGAGGAGCTCGCCAAGCAGAGCTCGGCACTCTCGCAGGACAGGGGGCGCCTCGAGGCAAAGATCGAGACTCTGCAGAACGAGGTAGGATGGCAGGATTGTAACCAATGTATAACCAGGATACGCCGCGTAGCTTCCTAGGCTGACAGTAGGAACGTGACCCAAACGGGGACCGGGGCGTCCCTACCATGATTTAGCTGGTTTACGTCATGATTCAGTCCTGTTTTCCACCTGGATAACAACAGCACTATTAAAATAGGCTTCAAGAATATAAGGACATAAGATGCAGCGATTTTCACGTTTTTGAAGTGATAGATTTATTTATTTAAGCATAGAAACTTGTCAGATAAGTTTTGCCCTAATGCAGCAAATTCTACTCGGAAATATAGAGGGACCCGATCACCACAGAATATGCTGCTACGACGCAGTGTGAGAGCACATAATTGAAACTTCGTATTCTAATCTCTCTCTCTAGTGCACTGCCAAACGGCAGGTCCCTGGCATCCAACCTCTCCACACCTGGCGGTTCTCAGCCATTCTCTTCATGTTTTCATACGTTTTTTTTCCAGTAATTCATCTATCATTCATATTCTCTTCTTTCCCCTCGTCCTCTTGCCCTCCATTCTTCCCTTCAGTATTTCTCTCATTAATCCCTCCCCTCTCACTACGTGCCCAATCCAGTTTTTC
>JAQIWG010008828.1:0-11116 GCA_034695025.1 Chamaedrilus cognettii | reverse complement strand
GGGGAGTGGGGGGAGGGGGGGGGACGTGGGGGGAAGAGGGGGGGAGGGGAGGGCTCTAACGGGCAGTATGGGCGATAATGACGGCAACAGTTTCTGATTTTTGCCACTTCGTTTACAGCTCCATTTTTTTAAAACTGAGATCCATTCCAGGACCATTCTTAAACTTCGAAATTTTAATTGTCTACTAACTTTGTTTTCTATGATATGAGTAAATAACACTCATACCACGCAGGTGGACCAGATCATAACACGTCCTTTAGAGGAACACTGTTGGCTATAAAGATGATACTAGCCCCCCCCCCCCCGCTCCCCTTTCTCGCAGGTTCTGTTTCAGCAGCAATATGGTGTCTACAAAACAATAAAAGATGCACACGTTGTAATATTACAACATATTTTTAGCTCTAGAGTGGCTGGTCCATGCTGCAAGTCGAGAAGAGCCTGCAGAAATTGTTGTCGTAAACTGATCAACAGCAGAGTCCGTGCGGACACCACATGCATTGACAATGACGCGACGTTTGAAATGTCAACCTCTGACAATCTATCATTCAAAAATCGACTTTGGAGTGTTACGAGAGATAGCTTTCTTGTGCTCGATTTGAACGCGCTGATTTCTTTGCGAGTCACCATGTATATGGGGTACTTTTATCGACCTTAGACTTTACTTGATTTTGTAAGTGGGGGTGGGGTGGGCGGGGTACTGATTTGACTTTCAGTTTCAAAAGGGAAAATTTCCCATAGATATCGGCACAGACAGATCTAATGTTAAGATCGGCTGCTTCATGTCTATGGTTTTGCTCTAATCCAAGCCCGGGCAGCGGCGCGCTAGAAACAGCGCACCACCGTGGCAAAGGCATGGATAGATTGCTTTGAACCTTGAATAAATGCGAGCGGTCGAAGATCACGACATTTCTTTGCGGATAAAATAAAGGTGGTTAATAATTGAAATATTCTTAATCCTCTCATAGATTTTTTTAATCTTGAAAAACTTGCACAACAGTCCATATATATCTTGCTCTATTTATTACAAAAATTAATATATCTGTGTAATAATTATCATAATTTTCTTTTGATAACTAATAAATTGTAGAGTAGACTATATTGATTAAAATCGTGCAGTTTAAAGGGCTTATCCAAACGATATTCAGCGAAAGAAAACGTTGGCCATCTAGTGAATAAATGAACATGATTCTGTTCAATTAGTCCCTGCAGGCCACTGAACGCCACTGTAGCTCATTGGCGGTGCTCTTCACTACAAGTTAATATACAACAAGCTGAGCTAATTAACACGCAGGGCACTGCCTACCATCTCGCTGCACGCCGGGCAATGAGCGTTTTGATGAATCTCGCCCAGGAGACCCGCTGGGCCGGGAACGCACTTCGACTCGGGAAGTCTGGGCGTGACGTGGCGGCGTGACGATGTTAGTCACGTGACGACGTGGCGCTGCAATGTTTGAGAGATTGGAGGGTTGCTTCTTTTTAGTTAAATGAAGCCGCGTGGTACAGCTACAATGTATGTTGTTTTATTAGGTTATAGGCCTACTCAAAATTTAAATAATGGCGAGTTTCTAATAACTCTCACCCCCCACCAAAACAAACCCGCACGCACTGTCTCTACCCGACACATGTAGGCTAACTATCTCCAGACCATTCTTCATCTGGTTCCTCGGGATATTGTTTTATGCGCGTAATCAGCTTTGATTAGTAGCATGCATGATAGCATGATAGCATTAGTAGCATGCATGATAGCATGACCATCTTGTGGCATGCTCGACTCTAATTGCTCGACCTTTGCAAGAGCCTTTGTTCAATTATACGGGCCTGGACTATAGGTTCAACAACCCTGCCGTGAGATTGCGGAATGAGATGGAGGGGGTTAAATAACAACCGAGGAAGGACGTCAGAAGACAAACTGCAGCTGCCGATCTTGATTAATTAACGAATTCCGTGAGGGAACGTAAGTGGCGTCAGCTAAGATGGCAGCTCGTGCAGGCGCGTATGCAGGCTTTATTCTAGACTCCTAGCTTTAGAGGGGGAAAATATAATTTAGGAGGGGAGGGGTACTAAGTGCGCATACAAGCATTGAAATTGAAGGAGGGAAATTGCTAAAAATTAGGGGGGGGAAATGAAATTTTAGGGGGTGAACTTCCCCCCCTAAAGATGTCTAGAATAAACACTGCGCGTATGCCTATTTTAGCGACCGATGCAAGCCCAGGTAGCCTATATAACGTCACAGACGCATCAGGATTCGCGCAGTGATTATACCCTAGTGTATCCTACACACATACTTGTATAGCCTAAAAGCTCGGCGCTGCTACCTGACCACTGATCGCTAGATACACTCAGCTGTTCGACTGTTACAGTAGCGAAGTCCAGATACCAACGGAACGACATCATTACGGGCGCTTTTTTAGGCAAGAAGCGATAGACGTCGAAATAAGTTTCGACCAGGATACAACGTGGGTCTTATTTGCACAGGCTTTGACATTTGGTTTAGGCTTTAGGGCAGGTACTTTCAAAAGACACTGTATGCAGATTTTTAGAACTTGGGCTAAATCTAGCTGCCGAGTCTATGATTAAGGACTCGTAAGGTGTAACGGTGGATATTGAACAATAAGCGGTTGTGGTTGTGGAATGGGTGTGTAGTTATGCATAATGGATTACAAGGTGATTACACGCCCTGCAAGGAGAAGACCTACTATAATAGTTCACAAAGCAATATTGGATGGTCTGCCATTGGGCCTATAGTTTCGTGGATCTTATACACTTACACTTACACTTATACACATATGCCTTTCACTTTAGATAACGTTGATAGGCATGCAAGGTGTAGGCCCATTTATCTTCTACAATCACTCAATGCGAACGTATTGTGACAATGTCCAGTCACGTGTCCGTGTGCTGACAATCATGTTACAATTTACAAAGGACAAAGATCTGTCGCATCTGGTCACTTTGCTGGGGCTCGCCTTAATGTGCGCCACACCCGGTGAGTCTATCACTTCTATCATCTGAATCACAAGGTCAAGGGCGAATGAAATAGGTATCTATTATTGGTGTGTAAATAATTAAATCGATTATAAATGTCTGAACCGCGCAAACGGCATAACAATGTCTACAGGCTATGCGCATAACAATTCAAAACAAACCTGTAAGCTTACAAAGAGATTGCGAGCTTTTGTAATTATTCTAATTTTGGGTGATTGTGGCGCCCACTTCAGCTGAGCCTGAATCTGTTTGTTTGGCTATCTCGTTGACAAGATAGTCGCAGTGATTTCTTGACAATTTATTGCGGTTGTATGCGTAGCCCATGCAATGACGTATAGGACTTTAAGAAAAATCTTTCAATCAAGTAACTGAACGCCCGTTTAATGTTTACTGCTAAACTAATGCGTTTGAACCTGTTATTTCTATTATTGTACAGACGCGCGGGAGTACTGCTTCCCCAACACGTTCAGCGCGTCCTGCGGGCCCGACCACGTGATCCTGATGACGTTAGCGCGCTACGGGCGCATGACGCGCGGCCGCTGTCTGACGTCAGACTACCACGTGGGCTGCTGGACGGACGTGCTGCAGCAGGTAGGACTGCTGCTGGGGGCAGACGTGGTAGTGTCACGTCATCACGTGATCGTGACGACGTCATCACGTGATTGTGATGACGTCAGGGCGCTACGTGGGCTGCTCGGCGGACGTGCCGCAGCAGATAGGACTGCTGCTGAGCGCAGACGTGGTAGTGTGACGTCAACATGTAATAGTCGTGAGTTTAACGCGCTACGGGCGCTGCCTGACGTCAGACTACCAAGTCGGCTGCTGGGCAGACGTGCTGCAGCATTTGTATCTGAAGCCTGTTGCATTGGTTCTAGTTCAGTCGAAGAATACTGAATTTTATTTATTGTAGACTAATAATGGATAATCGTAAATCCGTCTTTTCCTGCGTGCATGTAAATTCGCATACGTCAATCCCTGCGTAAATCCGTGTGCTTGAATCCGCATGCTCAAATCCTCCAGCATTTGCAGGGGCACAAAGAACAGCATACTACTTGGCTTCATTGTCAAATGCGAAAACTGATTTTTTCATAATAAAAAAGTAGGCTGCCTTGTTTTATGAACGAAAGTTGTAAATGACAAACGTCCGCAGGTGGACCGGAAGTGCTCCGGGAGGCGTCAGTGCGTCCTCGTCATCCCGGACTCTGCGCTCCAGGCGCTCCAGCCCTGTCCTAAGGACCTCATGGCCTACCTCGAAGCAGAGTTCTCCTGTACGCCGGGTGAGGCAGAGGGGGGGAGGGGGGCTGAAATCTAAAGCAGCCATTCACCACGCTTCACACCACACTTCACACCACACTTCACACCACACTTCACACCACACTTCACACCACACTTTACACTACACTTCACACCACACTTCACACCATATTCGTCACATTTTTGAGGCAATGTTTAAAAATTAATGAGCAAAATTGAATTCAATACGCAGGGGACGGGGGGGAAGGGCGGCGTCAGAAATACATAGACGCTTCAAAGGAGACTTACGACGGGAAACATGACTACTCAGCGCTGCCTTTTGCTTCTCATTTCCAGGTTTTCAGCTAAATTTTATCGGGTCTAAAGACGTAGGATATATTTGAGAGGCTTCTGCTAAATACTGATGCAACTTCTATGAATGGCTAGTGTGTGTTAAGGACACTGCAAGTTAGTAAGTGTTTAATTTATGTTTTATATTAACCTTAATGTGTAAAATACTGAGGAAATAATCAATTTTCAAAGGGGCATGCTGTGTCACTTATGCGTGTTGATTCAGTCGTGAGCCCCCACTGTTATGTTTGAATGTCGTGTGTTTAGTGGTGAGCCCCCTGCCATCACTGGCGTGCGCCTCCCACGGCTACCTCCTTACCGCCGTGTCTCATTCGGCCGGCCACATCGCCAGCATCCTGACGGAGGAGCGGGGGTTCGGCGCCCCTCTCTGCCCCTGGGTCCTCAGCGCGCCCCCGGGTCAACGCATAAATCTCACCCTGATCGACTTCGGCTTGGCCCCTCTAATCCCCGGCAGAAGCAGGGACAGTGAGAGCTGTGCCGCTTACGTTAAGATCAGGGAGATTGGACAACAGCGTGATGACGTCATAACCTGCGGAAATCAACCTGACAGTGGTGACGTCGCCATGTGTAAAGAGTCCAATGGTGACATCATTGTTTGCGGAGGTGGAAGAACAGAATCGGGCGGTGACGTCACGATTTGTGAGGAGAGCGAAACGGAGAGCGACGTTGTGGTGTCCGGAGGGAGGGTGCGAGAGAGGGGGGTGTATGTGTCGGTGACGAACAGGGTGCGGGTGGTGATTGTGGGCGGAGGAAGGGCGGGGGAGGAGCCGACCCACTTTCTGCTCAAATTTGAAGGTATACGACACTATTGTGTTATGTGTATCAGTATTGAATCATTATTGCTGATAACGTTTTCAATTCGATTTAACTTTGATTAAAGTAGAGTTGGGGTACATCGTACCGGCAGGTTTTGAAAATAGGATGCATCCGATAATAAGTGAAATTTATTTGAGTTAAAATATAATTTATCTGATCTGGGAAGGAGATTTTTGAAGTTACATGCATTTATATTTACAGACAAAAAAAATCAAATGATGTGATTATAGCCTTGAAGTTTGTAGGCTAGTCTACCGATAAATAAGTCTTTGTCAATGGATCTTATTTGAGGCTAGTTTCAACTCGTAAATCATATTCGATAGCCGCTTTAGACTTAGTTTTATACCGATAGTAGGCCTAACTAAATCGAGTAACGATCTGTGATGTTTCAGCTCTTTTGCACTGCCGTTATTCTTAGATTGTTTTAAAAATTATTATTGTTATTTTCAGCCATTGGCTGCGCCGATCCTCCCCTTCCTATTGGTGCACTGATGTCACGTGACTGCAAAATAGCGGTCGTGACGTGCAGCGTGACGTCACGGACGTGGAAGCTCGTCTGTGTCGGCGGCGCGTGGGTGGGCCATGCCGACAACTGCAGCAGCGCAGGTCCAAGAAATTTGTTGTGTCTTTCATTTTCTTAGGCCAACAGGAGGCCAACCTTTAAAAATTGGTATTGTTCTTGTGTGTTTTCTGCGCGCTCTTGTATTATGAAACCTTATGCAAGATAGTATTGTAAAACATTAAATTTGTCAGTGCATGAAATTTTAGTGAATTTCGCAAAACAACTGAACTCGCAAAAATTACATGCGCCAAAGTAAAGCTGCAGATTGCAGAATGTCTGCCTATATAATAGGACTGGCCTCAAAAATGCAAAAATTAAGTAGGCTACAGCTAATTTCCTGAGAGGCATACTTGTAAAATAACATGCAGCAAATATTTCATGTTTTACAGTAGATGTTGATTCTGGAAATGTGCAGAAACTGGTGAAATCTAATCATCAGATTTTCTTATAAGATTCTCTCCTGTATTTTACTCTATGTAGGCTAGTTGACCTGCCGACTTAAGATGGAAATTCAAGAGTTCAAATAAAATATTTCAACAGTATTGTTAAAACTTAAAGATCATTAATGTTGACAAGAGAGGTATAAATTGTTGCCTCATGAAGAACAATATTTTGAGGGTTTGGCGCTAATGGTGCATATCTGCAGCGGCGGTCAAAAAAAGATATGGGATTTTTAAAGTTTGAACTTGAAATGTAAATCATCATGTCTGTGCCAGTTAAAACGACAAATTACAAAGTTTTAATGTGTATAAGAAGAGTTGATATTCATTACATTTTATTTGAATAACATTTTCTGCGCTCACAAAAAAGCTGTAAACACGGAGAGGGTGCAACTTTTGCTGCTTTTGTGCACATCTAGCTCCCGCTTTTGCATATGTGCACCTTTGGCTCTCAAATTTGTCGTTTACTGTGGCCGCATTAAGTCGCTTGTGCACTTATAGCAGCCAACTTACCGTCAACTGATGCTTGCGCCCTCCCCTCTACGCAGTAACTTGTAATAAAGCCTTTTACACACTTCCAGCAGCCAATAAGTATTATCAACCGCAACCCTATTAGCAGGGCATTATCATACTAGACTTTTAAATCGAGTTGAGCCTCGGCAAGCATCGGATTGTAATAGTCTTTGTTACTATAGCCTATACGCGGCGCTTAAACTACATATGCAGCCCCCGCCCGGCCCTCCCTCCGTGCTAACAAACTATTTACTAAACTACAAGCCTAGACTCTAATACATAGCATACTATGTCAAAAGAATTGTTATTCGTAGAGATTAGGCCTATCATAATTGTATTGTTATGTCTATGTACCCCTAGACTAATTTTTGAGGGAAGTTAAATAGTAGGCCCTAATGGCCTCTACTGTTAATGTTAAGCTCTGAAGCAGTCACTTTTATTTTGTCAAGTTTATTGCTGTTACCGGTGGCAATGTAGACCTATTATTGGAGACTGTTTTCACTTGCTGCATGCTGAGATATTAGCATTAATGAGATCTGCAACGACTCAGTTAATTGCGATAGACTGGGTGTGACATTCCTGGGTTTCAGCGTAACAGAAATTCTTGGGTTTCTGCGTGAGAGAAAAGACTTGTGCTAGTGTACAACTCTACATGTAGGCCTACTGTAATTGACGTTCTATTTACATACATGCAACGGCATGGTGATTGCATATTCATTTTCTTTTCTTTATTATTTCTTCATTTATATTTAGTTGATTCCCGGGTTTTCAGAAATTCCTGGCTTTCGGCGTGAGAGACATTCCTGGGTTTTGGCGTGTGAGAAATTTTGGGTTTCGGCGTGACAAAAATTCCTGGGTTTCGGCGTGACAGAAGTTCCCAATCCCAGGAATTTCTGTCACGCTGAAACCCAGGAATTTCTGTCACGCCAAAACACACGAATTTCTGTCACGCCAAAACCCAGGAATTTCTGTCACGTCGAAACCCATGAATTTCTGTCAAGCCGAAACCCATGACTTTCTATCACGCCGAAATCCAGGAATTTATGTCACGCCGAAACCCTGGAATTTTTGTCACGCCGAAACCCAGAAATTTCTGTCACGCCGAAACCCTGAAATTTCTGAAAACCCAGGAATCAACATTATATAAATATATACAAAAAAAGCTTTATATAAATAAACAATTAATAAAGAAAAGAAAGTGGATATGCAATCACCAAGCCGCTGCATGTATGTAAATAGAACGTCAATTACAGTAGGCCTGCATGTATACTGGCTCATGTCTTGTTAGTCTGACGTTGTTTACGCACCTTTAACTCTAGAGCAGAGCGAATTGTATACCTGTATGTTGGTTTATGCACTTCTAGCGGTATAACCGTTTGCATAAATGCGCTTATGCACTTTTAGTTTTAGAGAACATCGCAAACAGCTCAAAAATGACAATCAAGCGTTTCTTTTTCTCCTTTATGCTAATATATTAGGCTCTGAAATTTTGCGGTATAAAAGAGTACATCGTAATACCACTTCATGCTCTTACAGGTCCAAACTGATAGAATGTGCCTTTATGCACTTTTAGTACTAAACCATCGATTTGAGCCTATTGCATTAAATTTAAGGTTGATTTTGTAATTTGAATGAGGTATTGAAGAATATTTTACTGTTTTTAGGAGGAAGTGTTTCGAAGACAGGCACTCTTCAAGTAACTTCTATCAGAGACAGGTTTCCGTTTGGTAAGATGCTTACTCATTTCATTTCCATGCTTTTCTTTGTTGCCTTCATTGAGTTCTTTCTCAAAATATCTCGTAAATCTAATATACAATCATTTATTACGTATATGTAAGCAATCAACTTAGTCGAATTGTTAGGTAGCGTGCTTTTTTATTTAACACTACGTGCCTCAAAACCCCTCATAAACACTTGGCTTAAAACGTACTATCAAACATGAAATTTATGCTACATGTTATTTTGGGGTTTTGGCTCCAAAAATTTAGCTGCACTTAATTTTCGCGTTGAGAGGACTGCCTTTCTATAAATAGCTGTAGCTTTATATTGGCGCATGTAATTTTTGCGAGTTTTGCCGATTCGCGAAATTCGTCAAAATTACCTGCACGCGAAGCTTTCATGTTTTGCAGTATTCAAAAATTTATACTGTTAATTGCAGAGTGTGTGGCGCAGGATTATTTATCATGACATTGTGGTGCACACAGTGCAGTGTGCAGTGTGTGGTGCAGTGTGTGGTGCAGTGTGCAGTGCACTGTGGTGCATTCTATGATGCAATGTGCGGTGAAGTACGTGTGTGGTGCAGGGTTGTCGGTGGCGGTGCTGACAGGCCTGCTTGTCGGAGTTCTGCTCGGAGTTGCTATGCTGTCACTAGTCATCGTCTGTCTCAAACTGTTAAGTCACTATATTGTCACTAATTGTAGGATGATGGGCGTCTTTCTGATCTACCTTTCAGTACTAGACTACAACTTTGTATCGATGTTTCTACAAAATAATTCCTTTAAAGATTGAAATTTGACCATATTGTTGATAAACAGATGATATGTAAACTATTAATGTTTTGTGGCGAACAGTCGCAAGATTGCCCCGCTATCCTCTGTGCGCACGCGACGCTGCGTTTACCCAGAGAAACACCCCGACTCGGAGGTCCTTGGGGGTCCCTGGGAGGCCCTGAGGATCCTCCAGGGTCCGTACACCACCCCGGACAAAGCCCTTCCATTTATAACCGGACGGAGCAACCTGGATCATTGGCCCGCTGGACCCCTGGACCACTGCTCACACAACTGCGGAAATAAAGCGTCTCGTTTTGTTATCTCAACGGGACCAGTCATATTTCCGCAAAGTGCGAACCTAAGGGCCTCGAGGTCACTGGATTATGGCTGGTCACGTGATGAAGCTTGTGTCACCGGGTCACGTGATGGTGCCGGTGACACCGGATCACATGACACAATAAAGCAGCATGGCAGGGAGTGGGAGAGAGTCGTGTACAGTCTACCGGTTAGGCAACGCGACGGGCAGGCGTACAGGCAGAGAGACAGAGATACAGACAGGGCGGTACAGATACAAGCAGAGTTGCAGGCGAACGGGCGTAGAGATGGATATCCAGAGAAGGGAGTAATACAAGGAGGGTTTCAGGGAGACAAACAGGAACAAGCAAACATCCGACTAAAGTGCAGTAGTGACGCGGACTGTACTGTGCCATTCGTTGTGTAATCGACATGTGTTTTTGAGATTATAATTCAGTGCTTCAATTGCATCAAACGAAGCCTTATTTTGCCCATGGTGTGAATTTAAAAGAAATTGTTACAGAAATATGTTTAGGAATGATTTTGAAAAAACAATATTCTTAATCACGAGTCAACAATATGTTCAATGTTCTTTAACCGTCTGTTTTGGAATGCAGATTGTTTTGGTTTGTGAACGATGATCTATTCCATAGCGCATCGAAAAATAAAACATGATTACCACGATAGTCGAAAACGATTGTCGTCACTATAAAAATGACCATATTTACATTGCCCAAGGATAAATTTGAAGATTTCGAATAAGTGGTCCATTGGCTACCGCCTACAGTACATGTAATGAAAGTGACGCTCGGTGCAAGCCTGCAGCCACCACCTGATATGATTTGTTTTTGGCAAACGAGATGCATAGATATATACGGACCCAAAACTGTTAAAGCATACATTATACCCAATAATTAAGTGCCTCTCGTAACGTTTATGTCGATGATATGCTTATAAAATTGTTATATCACCGGCTGATCGGTAGGCCTATACAACAGGAAATCGAGGGTACAATGCTGGGAGGCCTTATTCTGGCTCCCTCGATATTTAACTCAAAACATTTTGAGCTGCTGATGCATCTGATCCACGGTCTGCCGCATGATAGAGAGATCATCCTTCTTTCCTTGAAGCAGATTCACTTCTCGACAGAAGTACTGGAGAAGTACCCCGTGACGAATTGAATGTCGCAAACTAGCCAGACATCCGAAGAAACGCTCTCCAATACAGTCGCTGGTCCAGGAGTGAACAAGGGGAAATTTTTCGCATTCCAGCATCCACGAGTTCTGAAATTAAAAATTAATTGTTAATTGATGATATGAACTAATTGCATTTATAATCTTATAAATAAAGTAGTAAGTCTTAATCTGTCTGTGTGTCTGTTTGTTCATGATGCACGGCCACAGTTTTTAAGC
>JAQIWG010008827.1:0-11117 GCA_034695025.1 Chamaedrilus cognettii | reverse complement strand
CAACCCCCCTCCCCCCTTCCTCTCCCCGCCGGAGAAGGGCCCGGAAGCAAGGGCCAGGCCTTCCGGGCCCTTGCTTCGTCGGTTTTACTGCTCCATCCACTGTCGCCATGTTGCCCGCTCCCGGCGCCCAGGGCCGCCCTGAGCCGCCCTGGGCCTCCCTAGGCCGCCCCGGGCGGCCCTGAGCGCGGCGCGCGGCCTCGCGGCGCGGAGCTGACGGCGCCGTCTGTTGGTGATTACGTGTGTCGCCGCCTTGAGACGCACTGCGCCGCGAACATTCTACGCGCTACTTGTAGCTGCGTTCGCGGGCAACCTTAAGGCGCAGTTACATCACATGAAGCAAGCGGATTCCGAGCCATCTTGAGGGATGAGCCATCTTACGGAAGGCGGCCGTGAACACGCGTCCTGCCTGAAGACGCCGTCCTTTCTGAAACACGCGTGCGCTTTATACACGTCTTTTCAATCGTTTTCCAATTGTCTTATTATTTGCCACCAGTATGTAGCATATAGTCACCATATAACCAGCGCTCGCTTGAGCACGTGTCGTGCCGCAAGACGGAGTCGCTGTACACGCCGAAAACGGTACATTACATCTTTTGACGCGGATTACGGAAAAATTTTCCGGACAAAGGGTTCGTAAGATGTGATGTAACTGCATCTTAGTAGCCCACTACTTTGTTACGTACGCCAGTGTAATATCTGAACTAGTCTGAACTATTTCTAAATACGAGTACTTGAACCTACATGTACATGGTTTCTGCCATCAAATGGTTATTGCACAACGAGTGCCCATTATTTGATTCGGTGGGTATTTGTAATTTATGCTCTACGGCTTATGCGTGGCTGCCTCATAACAGTGCGGATGAAGTCCTCACGTTCGCCACATCATGACTCAACATACCCTCCTAACTTACCCACACAACCACCACACTCACCACTCACTGCCTACTTACCAACTCTGCTCCACTCACTACTTGTACTCACTCATCCTGCCCTGCCTGCCCCACTCATCCCCCAGTCATTCGTAACTTATTCCCCACTTATCCCTCACTCATTCCAAACTCATTCGCCACTCGTCCCCCACTCATCCCCCACTCATCCCAAACTTATCCCCCACTCATCCCCCACTCATCCTCCACTCATCCTTCACTTGTTCCCCACTCATCTCCCACTCGTCCCTAACTTATCTCCCACTCATCCCTCACTCATCCCCCATTCATCCCCCACTCATCCCTCAGCCATTCCCCACTTATCCCCCACCTCATCCTCCACTCATCTTCCACTCATCCCCCACTCACCTGCCACTCATCCCCATCTCATCCCCCACTCTTCCGCCACTCATCCCCCACTCGCCCGCTGCTTGCAACAACGGCGCAGCGCTCGTAGCCGGAGGAGACTTCTCCGACGACGGATTTTCGATGCATCAGGAACTTCAATAATTATTATGTTCCAGCAGGTCTCAGCCGTCCATCCTCGGTTCAATATGACACTGTGTTATTATTCTGTTTTTTGTACACGGCGTGGTCTTCATTACATTGTGCGCCGTTCTCAGTTTGTTTCTAGAACTTCTATAGCGCCCATACACTCATTCTTCCTCTGTGTATAAGTACCCCTGCAGGCCGGGGTACAAAGAATTGGCCTACAGCCCAGAGCTCCCCGGGTTGTCGTAAAAGGCGACTGAAGAAAAGGGGGAGCGGTTCTGTGCCGGCTCTCTTGCACAGAACCGGACTGTATATAGCCCTTGTGTGCTACACACGGTCCAAAACTACACAACAAAAAAATCTGCATCTACATGTAAGTTTATCTTCAGGTTTTCTGACCACGGTTTGACATATCATGTCAAACCTTAATAAAACTGATGTATCAGTTTTAATAAAGAAACTGGAGTATTATGGTATTCGTGGTATCACACATGGTATGGTTCAAGAACTATTATATTGATAGGAGGCAATATGTTTTTTAAATGGTGCATCGTCTAGCCTAAGCAAAATCACTTGTGGAGTCTCACAAGGATCTGTTCTAGGTCCACTTCTTTTCATTATTTATATAAACGCTACTATTAAATGTTCAGATCTTTTAAAGTTTATTCTATATGCTGACGACACCAATTTGTTCTATAGTAATGTGGATCTTGTGCACCTTCAGCGAACTGTAAATCAGGAGCTTTCTAAACTGTGTATTTGGTTTCGAGCAAATATGTTGTCTTTGAATGCACTTAAAATAAATTTTATGTTATTTGGTAAAAGATTAATTCCCAAATCCATGGTCCACTCGAGCAAGTTACATGTACGAAATTTCTAGGAGTTTATTTGGATGAAAAGTTAAAATGGAAAGAACATATAAATTATATAGTGGGTAGAGTGTCTAGAGGTCTAGGTATGATGGGACGTGTTCGGAATATTTTATTATTTATTATTATTATTTTATTATTTTTTATTATTGTGCCATTGGATGCTCTGCCAACTCTATATTACACTCTAATTTGTCCTTATCTTACGTAGGCCTATTGCTGTATCATCTGGGGTAGAGCCACTGCAGCTGCGTTGCATCGAATATATGCTCTTCAAAACAGAGCTGTTCGTATTATGACACGCTCACCCTTCCGTATATCAAAGGGACCTTAATTAAACTAGACGGAAGCACAGTACCCGTGCGTAGACGGCGAGAGCGCAGGCCCCAACGAGTCGATAAACACGAGTTTTGAAATTTACTGCAGGATTTACCCATTTTTTAAAGATTAGGCGAACATCTACACCATGAACACAGAACACACTTTCTGTGATAGAGAGAAATAATAAAAAAATCCAAATCTGGGGGCTCCAGGGGGCACAGCTAATTTTGTACAAATCCAAGCGGAGCTATATAATCCGGGCATAGTGCGCGTGTCTACTAAAAAATTGTCAAAATCCGTTCAGTGACTGCGGAGTTATTGTGGCGCAAGGGTTTTGGCCCCCTACTTTTATAAAAACCGATCGCCCGACCCCCTTTTATAAAAACCGATCTCATCTATCAATATTTTGTTAAAACAGGGCGCTTTAGCCCCGACCAAGTGCCACACAACAGCAAAAAACCTTGCAAATCAGACTGATAATAAAAAAGTTATATTGATTCTTGCAAAAGTGCATGATATGGCACCCCCCTAGCCCCCTTAACATTTCGAAATAAATTATTAGGCCAGGAATGCTTTCCCCAATGGCATATATATTTCGCCCCTGGTTTCAATATTGAGGCGCTCAAGGCTGTTACACACGATTACGTGAATTACAATTTTTTTTTATCTTGGGGTTGCTTCCGGGGGCACCGTTCATATTTTTTAAAATTCAAGCGAACCTGTATTAACCTGGCTTAGTCCGCATGTTTCCTGAAAAAATGGAAAGAATCCGTTCAGTGGTGGCTGAGTTATTGTGGCGCAAAGGTTTTGGCCCCCCCAACTTTTATAAAAACTGTTTGCCCACCTTATATATCAATGTTTTATTAAAACATGTATGGGGCATTTTTTAGTAAGTAGTAAGTGGAACGATCTGGTGCAAAAAGCGTGCCAATCGGACTGATAGTAAAAAAGTTTTCGCGATTCATGCAAAAGTGTGCACGGTGGCTCCCCAGATACCCCCACAATGTTTACAAAGAATTTTTTTCGCTGGAAACGTTTTCGTTGTTTTTAAAATGTTTTGACCCCTATTCTAGACTTATAGGTCAGGAGGCGAGTCTTGGGGAATGCGCCATAGATCCGTAAGAAAAAATCAATAATAATAAT
This sequence comes from Chamaedrilus cognettii, assembly GCA_034695025.1. Lineage (NCBI taxonomy): Eukaryota > Metazoa > Annelida > Clitellata > Enchytraeida > Enchytraeidae > Chamaedrilus > Chamaedrilus cognettii. Next base: position 7,366 of record JAQIWG010008827.1, on the reverse strand, counting down.
AAATAAATAAAATGATAATTACGGTACCGGGCGCGTTCGCCTATCGGCGCGCGCCGTAAAAAGCATCCCTGACAAAATGGATGAAGTGTCATTGGTGATCCAAAGACAATCGCATCACGACAGGATAATCGTTTACTGGGTACGCGTATTGCCTATTTGATTAAAATGCATTGAATGAAAAACTTCACCTGGAGATATTGGAATACACTTGACCATTAGGCCCTACGCTGCAAAGATCTTGAGAGGACTCGACATTTTGACTCTCATTACGGCGTGCGCTGATAAGCGAACGCCGTATTGTTTCGGCCCGGTACCTTTATTTTTTTCTCTTTATTTTTAAATTTTTTTTATTGATCTTTGGCGCATTCCCGGAGACTCGCCTCCTGACCTATAGGTCTGGAAAAGGGTCAAAACATTTTTCCCGTTGACGAAAATGCTTCCAGCGGCAAAATTTAATTGTAAATATTGTGGGGGTGTCCGGGGCGCCGCCGCGAGCACTTTCGCATGAATCGCGATAACTTTTTCACTACCAGTCCGATTTGCACGCTGTTTGCACCAGATTGTTCCACTTACTACTTGCTAAAAAAAACGCCCTATACATGTTTTAACAAAATATTGATATCTAAGGTGGGCGAACGATTTATATAAAAGTTGGGGGGGCCAAAACCTTTGCGCCACAATAACTCACCCACCACAGAACGGATTTTTACCATTTTTTCAAGGAACATGCAGACTAAGCCCGGATTCTACAGCTTCGCTTGAATTTAGAAAAAAATGAACGGTACCCCCGGGAGCCCCCCCCCCCAGATTTTGATTTTTTTGTTATTTTCACGTCATCGTGGGTCACCTTGAGCATTACAATTATGAAACCAAGGGGAAAACATACACGGCATTGGGGAAAGCGTTTCTGGCCGAATAATTTATTTTTGAATTTTATGGGGGCCTGGGAGGGCCATTTCATGCACTTTTTCAAGAATCGCGATAACTTTTTTACTATCAGTCCGATTTGCACACTTTGTACCAGATTGTTCCACTTACTACCTGCTAAAAACGCTCTATACATGTTTTAACAAAATATTGATATATAAGATGGGTGAACGGCTTTCATAAAAGTTGGGGGGGACAAAACCATTGCGTTACAATAACTCAGCCACCACTTAACTGATTTTTGATCATTTTTTCAGAGAACATGCGGACTACGCCCGGATTATACACCTTCGCTTGGATTTTGAAAAATATAAACGGTGCCCCAGGGAGCCCTCCCCCAGATTTTGAAAAATTGTAATTCACGTAATTGTGGGTAACAACCTTGAGCGCTACAATAATGAAACCAGGGGCTAAATATATATGCCATTCGGGAAAGCATTTCTGGCTTAATAATTCATTTCGAAATGTTAAGGGGGCTAGGAGAGGGGCCATTTCATGTACTTTTACAAGAATCGAGATAACTTTTTTATTATCAGTTTGATTTGCAAGATTTTCCACAGTTGTGTGGTACTTGGTCGGAGCTCAAAATCGCCCATATATGTTTCAAAAAAATATTGATACATGAGATGGGCGATCGGTTTTCAAAAAGGTAGGGGGGCCAAATCCCCTGCGCCACAATAACTTAGTTGTTATTGAACCGATTTTGAATTTTTTTAGTGAGCATGCGCACTAAGCCCTGATCATGTAGTTTCGCTTGGAATTGTATAAAACTACCTGTGCCCCCTTGGAGCCCCAGATTTTTGATCTTTTTTTTCGTTATTAGAGAAAATGTGTTCTCTGTCCATGTTGTAGACGTTGGCCTGATCTTTTCAAAAATGTTTAAATCCTGCAGTAAATTTCAAAACTCGTGTTTATCTACTCGTGGGGGCCTGCGCGCACGCCGTTTATGCACTGGTGCTGTGCCTCCGTCTAGTTTGCTTTTAGCCGATTTTATATGCATTGGATTTTGCTATATTAGGTGTATATGTATCAAGGTTTTGTTGTAAGTGTAATTGCATGGCATAGTTGTTTTTAATGTATCTTTTGGTAATCATGTATAGCGCCACTAGGGCCTTTGTACTACCTTTTCGAGTACCGGTAGATTGTTTTTTACGGCGCGCGCTGTCAGGCGAACGCCGTATTGTTTCGGCCCGGTACCTTTATTTATTTTTCTTCATTACGGCGTGCGCCGATAGGCGACCGCCGTATGCATTGTTTCGGCCCGTACCTTTCTTTTTTATTTCTAAATTTTTTTAATATTTTTTTACGAATCTTTGGCGCATTCCAGAAGACTCGCCTAGTGACCTATAAGTCTAGAGTCAGGGTCAAAACATTTTTCCCGTTAACGAAAATGCTTCCAGCGAAAAATTTCATTGTAAACATGGTAGGGGTTTCCGGGGGACCACCGCGCGCACTTTTGCATGAATCACGATAACTTTTTTGCTATATCTCCGATTTGCACGCTTTTTGCACCAGATTTTTCCACTTACTACTTACTAAAACACGCGGGATACATGTTTTAACAACATATCGGACTGATGGTAAAAAAGTTATCGCGATTCTTGAAAAAGTGCATGAAATGGCCCATGCATGAAATTGATATGTAAGGTGGGCGAACGGTTTTTATGAAAGTCGGGGGTGCCAGAGCCTTTACGGAACAATAACTCAGCCACCACTGAACGGATTTTTAAAAAAATTTCAGGGAACATGCGGAATGATCCCGGATTAAACAGGTTTGCTAGGATTTAAAATAAATTAACGGTGCCCCCGGGCCCCCCCGCCAGATTTTAATTTTTATTCTATTTTTACTTTATCGTGGGTAAAAATCTTGAGCGTTACAATTATGAAAGTAGGGGGAAAACATATATGTTATTGGGGAAAGCGTTTTTGGCTGAATAATTCATTTCAAAATATTAAGGGGGCCATGGGGGGCCATTTCATGCACTTTTCCATAAATCGCGATAAATTTTTGATCATCAGTCCGATTTGCACGCTTCTTGCACCAGATTGTTCCACTTACTACTTACTAAAGAACGCCCGATACATGTTTTAACAAAATATTGATATGTAAGGTGGGCGAACGGTTTTTATAAAAGTTGGGGGGGGAGGTCAAAACCTTTGCGCCACAATAACTCAGCCACCACTGAACAGATTTTTACCATTTTTTCAGGAAACATGCGGACTAAGCCCGGGTAATACAGGTTCACTTGAACTTTGAAAAATATGAACGGTGCCCCCGGAAGCAACACCCGGATCAAAAAAATTTGTAATTCACGTAATCGTGTGTAACAACCTTGAACGCTACAATATTGAAACCAGGGGCGAAATATATATGCCATTGGGGAAAGCATTCCTGGCCTAATAATTTATTTCGAAATGTTAAGGGGCTAGGGGAGGAGCATATCATGCACTTTTGCAACAATCGATATATCTTTTTAATTATCAGTCTGATTTGCAAGATTTTCCGCTGTTGTGTGGTACTTGGTCGGGGCTCATAGTCGCCCCATATATGTTTCAAGAAAATATTGAAACATGAGATGGGCGATCGGTTTTTATAAAGGTAGGGGGGCCAAATCCCCTGCGCCACAATAACTTAGCCGCAATTGAACGGATTTTGAATTTTTTTAGTGAACATGCGCACTAAGCCCTGCTTATATAGTTTCGCTTGGATTTGTATTAAACTGCCTGTGCCCCTTGGAGCCCCCAGATTTTTTTTTTTTATGTTTTATTTTTCACAGAAAATGTGTTTTGTGTTCAAGTGAGTGATGGATACCATAGGCATGTAGTTGCGACGAATATTCCTCTGTTATCCCATGATCCATCTATGATCTTCTGATTGTATAGTGGATCTTTCATGGTAAGATTAAGGCGGCAGCATAGAGAATTCGCTTACAAGAAAGAATTCAAAATATCACCATATCTGTATCAGCAGAGGGGAATGAATAGAACTTTGGAAAAGAAGATTGCGAAAGCAGTTGTGTGGACAGTTAGCCTATACTGCGCCGAGACTTGGTCTTAAGGAAGGAGGATGTCAGAAGAATAGATGCGAGTGAAATGTGGACATGGAAAAGAATGGAGAAAATCAGCTGGACAGAGAAGAAAACCAACGAAGATGTACTAACGAAAGTGGAAGAAACCAGAACGATGCCACAGTGGTTAACCAGACGAAAGAAAAACTGGATTGGGCATATCGTGAGAGGGGAGGGACTAATGAAAATCGTCATGGAAGGAAGAATCAAAGGAAAGAGGGGGCCAGGAAGAAAGCGAATAGAAATGATAGATGATTTAATTAGGAAGGAAACGTATGGAGTGCAGAAGAGCCGAGGAAAGGTCGGAGTTGAAAAGTTGGATACCAGGAACCTGCCACGCGGCAGCACACTAGAGAGAGAGACACCAGAGCTGTGAACTTGCCGAGTTTAACGACACTAAGCTCGAAAGGACAAAAAATAACTTGTTAAAGTCCTGCAGTTGAAGAACACGGTAAAATGCAAAGAACCTTGTCCTATGAGCATGCAAAGTGCTTGTTATGTGATGACAAACAGTAGGCCTATCAGAGCTCAGACAAGCTATGATGAAACTCTGATATAAATGAACTAAAATGAAAGTTTTAATGAATTACCAGAAACCTAGACGACGGAAGTTTTTTTTTAAGCAAAAGTGAGTACAGGAGATGCTGCTGCATAAGATATCAAGAGCCATGCTTCAAGGTTAACAGCAAAATATTCTCCAAAGACCTAATGACGTCTTACCAGTCCACATTTGACGGAATCTTGAATGTTGTGTTTATGGATGATGTGTGTACGACGCTATTATATCTGCTCTACTCCAGTTCGATAGAATGATTCAGGAAGCTTGCCATGGCGCAGTTGCTGCAGTACGACTGTGACGTAGGGTATCAGATGCAACGACAAGGATTGTTCACAATATCTTGGATATGGGTAATACTTGATTGCATAGACCACAACCCAATCGCGCCCGTTCTGTGAGCTTCTTGTCTCCTGCTGTAGGGATCTGTTGAATGCGAAGCATGGTATTTGATCGCTCAACACTCTGCAACAACATCTCGGTACTCAATTTTACCAAAAGACTCCCGTCGTTTGGGATTCCGGTAATTCATTCAAACGTTCTTTTTGATCGCTTGAATCATTATTCTGCATGGTCGTGGCAAGTCTCAACTCTGACGCTGTTCCTCGTCGCATAAGATGCACTTTGATTTCATGCCTATACATGTAGGATAGGTTCTTGGCATTTTACTGTGTTCTTCAACTGCAAAGGTTTAACGTATTATTCTTTTCCTTGTCCATTCCAGCTTAGTGTCGTTGAACTCAGTAAGATCACAGCTCTGATGATATTTTGCATTCTTTCTTCCAAGCGAATCCTCGATGCTGCCGCCTTCATCTAACCATGAAGGAGCCAATATACAATCAGGAGATCATGAATGGATCATGGGATAACAAAGGAATATTTGTCGCAAGTAAATGCATAGGGTATCCATCACTTTTCATACCACATGTGCAACGCTTTGATTTAGATTTAAGATCTTCGATCTCCTTTTAGACTTGGCAGAGCTAACAATTGTTCAAGTCAATTTGGATATTTGATGGCACATGTCGTCCAGAAAAACTGGCCATGTGAAAATTAATAGCTATGCTAAGGTTATTATCTGAAACACATAAGAATTTATATTGGTGAACTGCATGGTATCGATGTTGTCTAAAAGATGAAAATTGTAATTTGATGTTTAGATACATATGAAACAATTCTTGGGGTACAAACCAGCGATTTTTCACGGCCATCGTGGCATCGCACTATCCATATGATGTCAAAAACTGATTCCTTGATCCCAAAAACTTGCTTCTGGACACCGAGCTCTCAGTTTTAAGTGATCCAGAGCCGAAGATATGCATTGTTCAATACATTTGGGCGGCCATTTTGAAAAACGGCCGCAATTTTGGTTACAGGCCAAATCTGCAATGGCTAACGGGCTTTTTGGATATTGTTAACCCAGAGAAACATTCGCACTAAATTTCATGCTTGTATCACAATCCGAACGAACTTAATGCATTTTGGTCTCCTATCTGCCTAGGTGCGTTCTCTTCGCCTCGGCAGCAGTAATGTCGATGTTACATCATCAATAGAAGCTATTCTCATTAAACTAAAATTTTACAGATCTGTGTGTTTTCAAGCCAGTTTTAAGCAAGTCTTACGTGAGTTTTCAGCGAGTTTTAAGGTCCGTGAAATAATTGGCTTTGAGAATAGTGCAGATAAACTGTACGATTAGCGTACGAAACTCACTTAAAACCGCTTGCGAATAGCACTTGCGAATTTTGCTCAGTTTTATGACACTGCTGTGCGAATATGAACCTCGGCGCACGGCGAATACGGCCTATTTATCAAATATCACGCTCACTAGGCCTAAACGGCTCTTGGACTGAAAGGAGGCATAGAGACCCCCTCCACAACTTTATATCAATTGTGCATCACGTACAGAACAAAGTGCACAGACAATGCGCCGCGTGCACAACAGCAGACACTATATGCAATGTTAAATGTAAATGCACTGTGTAGGCCAATTTACACAGTGCATGTGCACTGCATTGTGCACAAATGTCAGTGCACGCCCAATGCGCACTGCGCATGTGCACTTTGACAGTGAAGTTCAAGTGCAGTGAATTTTTACTGCGCACTGTTGTGCACACATGGCGCACTGCACACGAACATATACTGGGCATGCGCACTGTGTACATGCGCACTGTGCAAATGCGCTGTGTGCATTGTATACTATGTAGTGCATACTATGGATGTGCACAGTGCAGTAGTAGCATCTTACGATGCTCATGCACAGTATTTGTGAACTTTGCACGTGTACTGCACTGTGCACATTCATATTGCAAATGCAAGGTGAATGTTTGCTTTAATATGCACAGTGCAGTACACGTGCAAAGTTTGAAAATACTGTGCATGAGCATCTTACGAGTCTTGCACATGCACTCTGCGCATATACAATGCACACAGAATATGCACTATGCATGTCCATTATGCACTGTACATGCGCACTGGGATATGCACAATACATGTGCACTACACGCTGTCCATATGCCCTGGTACATGCAAAGTATGTATGCACATTATGCATATGCAAAGTGCACGGTAAATTCAATACGCATGTGCAATGTGTGTATGCAGTACAAATTCAATGTGCAATGTTCACTGCGCGTTTGCGCTGAGTGTTTTGGCCAATTCATTAGCCTGAGTTCCGTGAAGAATGTACATGCTTGGCGCCTGTGCATTTTGCATATTCAGTTAGCACTGTGTGTGCACAGTGGACTGTGAATGTGCAACGTGCACCAAACAAAAACACAGCGCATGCGCACTGTACGTTATACATATATATTATATA
>JAQIWG010008826.1:0-11117 GCA_034695025.1 Chamaedrilus cognettii | reverse complement strand
TTCACGTATGCGGGATGACCCACCGACATATATCTTGTCGCAAAAGCAACACTGAACACGTGGATTCCCTTTCTCCTCCTCCACTACTACGACGTATTTCCATTCAGGTCCGTGTTCTTTCATTATAAAGATATACAGATTTTAATAACAACTTTAAAATTAACTACAGTATACAACACTGCAGTGTTACGTCATCGAAACGAAAGCGGTTGTTGCAGTTGCATTTCGTAAACAAGCACAATAAATTATAAGTAGCCCAAATAAAAATCGAACTGCAGAACCACGCCCACGCTCATTCAACGAATTTTTACGAATTTTTACTAATTTAAAAAAATGTCAAAAATTCGCGAATTTTCGCGAATTTTAAAACTGAGTCACGAATTCTCGATCTATGATTCTATTGCTGATGCTGTCAGATAATTTTATAGTTGTTCCAACGCGTACCTAGCTTATTTTCAATTTTTAAAATTAAATATTACATATTTAATATCGGACTCCTGTTTATTGAATGTAAAGGAAAAATGTATAAAATCCTGATTCGCAGTCAATAAGATGTAAAAGTGGAGTAGTATGGAGTAGTACTCTGAAATTCCTAAGGGTAATACCGTTGTATGTCTAGTTAAGCTATGGCACCCGTTTTGTGACGTAGCTTTTTGGAGGGCTTGTTTGGTGAAACCAAGAGGGAAACGGGGTCGGGGTTTACTCCAATGCGATCGGTGGCTGTGTAGATCGTGAACGAGACGTTGCTTCATGATCAGAGAGGAAAAATGTCAAAATTCAATTGGTGGGGGAATCGCAGAAGATAGAATGTTTGGTTGGTAGTAAGACTGATGTTGCCTGCATTCGGAATTCCTGTGTGCCGTGACTGGATGAATGATGAATGAAGATGGCCGTGAGATTTGTTTAGCTAAAGGGGGCGCTAAGGCACGAAAAAACTAGGGCATTATTGTACAGGATCGCATGCCGACTGGTGACTATTGCAGACTCGAAGATGTAGACTCAGTTGAGACAGAATTAGTTATTGCCGTGTGAGAATTTATGCGCAGTGATGCACCGCGTATATTGCTTGCACTGTATGACTTCGTGACGCTTGTTGCTAACACTGCAAGGGTCTTGGGCCGTAGTCACCATAGTTGCGACTGCCTAGCTGGAGCGAGGTTTGAGATCGCGTCATCCAAAAACGCATTCACGCCATTGACCATTTAGCTCGAGCCACCTCAAAACACGCTCGAGCTAGGCAGTCGCGACTATGGTGACTACGGCCCCAGGACTAAAATTAAGTTAGCTGCAAGGGGCACCACACACACACACACTCGCGCGCGTTTTGTAACCGTATTCCCAGCTTACGCAGGGATAGGCCATTTGCAGCCATGGACATCCGCCCTCCACCTTATCCTATCCGTCGTATCCACAGGTCCTAATCCTTTTACTTTCATGTTCTTCTCTGTCAAGCTTTTCCTCGTCATTTCCGGTCTCACCACACGTCATTCCCGTCTACCTCAAAATTCATACATTTTCGCACCCAATCGTCCGGTTCCTTTCTCAAAACACGTCACAGCCATCTCAGTCTGTTTTTTCTTACCACCTCCCCCAGGGGCACCGACATAACTAGGGGGCAGTGTCCTCCAATTGACTCTTTGGTAGCTGAGCTTGACGGTGTGCTGTTAACTGAATGCACCACTGCCGCACGCATAAAGTGAAGCTCTGCTGCGTGCAATGTGAGTACTGCTGCATGCAAATTAGCAGCTGAAATCGTATAAATCGTAGAATAGTACTGACGGCGTGACTGCAGCTGCTATGCACGCGGTGGATTTGAACGCGGATCTAACGACAGCAGTTACAAAGCAGGCTATAGAGACTAGGGCATATGATTGCACAGAGCCGCGGGCGGAGGGGGGCACTGGTACTCAATAATTAGGACGGTAGGCCTAGCTCTAGAGCCTGCGTGCGATCATGTGATTTTGAGGAAAATGATTATTCAAAGGACTTGAATAATTATTATCAAGGCATGCAGAACTGCTAGGCTTGCAGTAAGAATGAATGTGAGATGGGGTGTCAAGACAATTTTCTGTTGGGCGAGGTACAGTACTGGCCAAAAGTATAGGGACAGCAAGAAAATAACAATAAAACTGATTTTTCATTCGCAAACAACATGTTACCGACTACCAATTAGTGTCAATATTTTGTATAGCTTTGTATAAATAGCTTCTGTTTTTGTTTTTAGTCGCCTAATATCTTCTAAGACGTTGTTTGTGAATAAAAAATCAGTTTTATTGTTATTTTCTTGCTGTCCCTATACTTTTGGCCAGTACTGTATATGGTAACCTGTCCCACAGTATAATCAATCGTCCATTTTGCCTATATCCTGTAGAGATCAAAGTTTGAAGGCGGATCTATTTAAGGATAGTCAGCCTGGGCCTAGCAATCGCTTGGTGGCGGTACAGAGTAACAGCAATGTATGCTTCAGTGAGCCTACGGATTGCTGTGATTACTTACTTTTTTCAACATGAGTTACAAATGCTAGTGGCGGAGTCATAAAGACGCTGCTAACTGTTAGCAGGTTATAGGCTTAGCTGCTCTGGTAGTATACAACTGGTGGTGGTATTTATTGCGCAGTTGCGCACTTGTGTACTGTTTTATAACTGCACATCTTTAATGGTCTCCCTAATTGAAGATTGCTGGTTACTCCGCCACCGAAAGGCATGCCATAGGACATACATGTATGATTTGTTGCTCATATTATGGACAACTCGGGAATCGATTCTTAGGGGTCGCCGTTTAATTTTGATTTCTTGCTTGACTGTTGACGCGTGCACGACCAATCACGGCTTGAGACGAGTAGCGTACTATTCTATAATAATTATCCAGACTTGAATGACTACAGGGCTTGCAGAAAAAAAGAATGTGAGGGCGGAAGACAAATTTTTTTCTGTTGGGCGAGGTAAATAGTAAATCGTCCCACAGTGAATCCAATCGTCCCATGTTACCTGTATCCTGTAGGGGTCAAAAGTTGGACACCGAGTTGCTTGATGAAAGTCTAGGCCTGAACTAGGCCTAGTTTGGACTAGGCCTAGTTTGAAGGCAGATTTGTTTGATCAATCGCGTTGCCGCGATCAGTGCAGGCCTAGGCCTATCAATCACTTGGATACTGTTCAGGGTGGCAGCAGTGTAGGCTTTAGTACTACGGATTGCTGTGATTCACTCATTCAGCAGACTGAACTGTGTTCTGATGTAGAGAAATTGAAAATGCTTCCGTCGGATGGCTCCAGGGTTTTGTTTCAATATTCGAGGGTTTCTTGTCTAGCAACAGAGGAGATTATTTCGCGGTTTTTTTTCCTTCTTCAAAAGAACTTAACATAGGCAAGTGATTTGAAGGTCGAAAATGGAACCAAGTTTTTTTGCAGGAGTCTTGCTTTTCTGCCGTGAAGCCTGCTGTGGGGAATGCTGATGTGTGTAGTTTCAATTATTGTGATTCACATGATACTAGATCATTAAACGGGGATAGTAAACCTGTGGGCTTGAAGTAGAGCAGCGGGCGAGGCTTACTGCCAGTTGCTCGACCTCGATTTGTGTCAGACGCCTCAGCTCACTGGTGGCGATGTGTTGCTCTCTAGCGAACGGATGCATAGCGTTGATGACGACTAAAGGAGTGTACATGTGGAGCATCTTGTTTTTTGCCTGTGGTAGCAAATTCAAGATGTGTAACAATTAGACAGTGATTTGGAGGTTGCGTACAGCCGGATTATTGTCGTATTGGTTAACGGTCGTATCTTTTAGATGCGCGCCTAACGTAGGATGTAATAGATCTTAGTGGATGTTTTTCTTGTGTGTTGATTATTGTGTTAAATTATATTTTAGTGCGGCTATTTTGTGATTGAAAACAGTACGCGTGGCTGCTAAATTTTTTCGATAACATTCTATTATTAGAATTACTTGATTAATGCAGTTACTGATATTTTGTAAATTTTGTGTATTGGTTGGAGATGTTGGCCAATGAGTGAGTGGTAGCACTGTTTTTGTTGGAATTGAACATAGTGTGAGTACATGAGATTCCAGCTTGTAGAAAGAGTTTACTTGGTAAATTTTCTTTCTTGGTCTGCTGCAGCTATAGACCGGAGAAGCGAAGCTTGAATTAGTATTGCTGTACGTGGAAAGCGGATTAGGTGCATGGTATTTGTGCGCCGGTACTCCTGTTTTCCGGGTTTTTGCACTACTGTTCGGGAGAGGTCAGGCGGACGATGGTTTTCGCCACATGACGTCCTTGTTCACAGTGCCGGCATGCCTTCGAGGGAGATGTCACGGTCTTCGATTACCATTATCGTTCATGTGACTGCTCTCATGAGCAGGCCTGGAAGCTGCTAGCTACTGGCTGCCAGCTGCTGAGTGCCTGTCCTGCACCGCAGGATTTCAAACTGGTGCTGCATGGCAGTCGTTCCCGCCACGTCGTTGAGTCGAGACCTGTGTCTTTAGGTCTCTGTTCTAAGTGTAATTTGTAACTGTGCTCACGGTATAGTGTTGTAATGTATTTAGAGTGAGCGTTAGATTAAGCGGTTTGTCGTATCTTTCGTGCTGAAGCTCTTTTGGATAGGCCCAGAGGTAGGCTTAGCAGCGACGGTGCATGCGGCTGTCGCGGAGGACTGTCGTTTCGGGGCAGCGTACTGAAAACTGTGTAACGGGAGGGAGTAACTGGGTTATATGACTCTATGTTTGTGTTATGACTTTACTAGCTGCTAGGCATCTATTCTATTGCTGATGCTGTCAAATAATTTTATAATTGTTTCGATACGTACCTAGCTTATTTGTTTATTTCTTTGTTAAATATTATATATCTACTATTGGATTCGTGTTCACTGAATGTGAAGGAAAAATGTATAAAATCTTGATTCGCAGTCAATTAGAAGTAAAAGTGGATAAGTGCTCTGAAATTGCAAAGGGTAATACGGTTGTATGCTAGTTAGGACATGACAATCGTTGCATGCAAAATTGCATACAAAATTGCAATCAAAATCATGTCAAGATTTGCATCGTGGAAAGGAGGCCTGAGTCCAGAGGACCTGGGATCAAGTAACGCGCTGTCAACTATGAAACCATGCTTCCGGGCCCTTCGGCAAAGCTGTTAAACGTATAAGTGTCGCTAGCTGCTAACCCCCGTGCCAGATAATAATTTTTAAATTGGCGTCAGGATGGGCATCCGGCCATTAAAGCCCAGCTCCAGCGGTCATTGCGTTGCGAATTGCCTTAAAAAGAGACAAGGATTCAAGATCACATAATGGGACCGGAACACAAAATAAGTCAGAGAGATATAAAATCTAACTTTGCGGGACGCGCAGCCCAATTTGACCCAAGACACCAACCATTTCTTGAAAAATGTGTGTTCCGAAAATTGAAGGTTAAATTTTTTTTGCTGGAAACTAAAGAGTCACATAAATATGCTATTTGCCGATTTTTAGACTAGGTTTCCCATTCATAGACACAAAGCAATCGTTAACCTTATGACAAGGCCCACTTCCCCACAGAATATGTGTGGATTAATTTTTGAGTTATTTTTGGGCTTACCTGTAACTGTGTCAACAGGGAAGTCATAGCTTGTATTTAAATCAACGACGTCAGTTCTCGGCTCGTTGTTTACTCTCTCCTCGTCAATTGCACGCATCACGTCCAGGAACTGTTTGTACTGCGCCACACTACGGCGTGCCATAATGTCGATCAGTAGCGAGACTTGTTGCCGCTCAGTGCCGCGCTGTTCGACAGCAGTCACGTGCTCGGCAGAGAGGCAGCCGAGTGACGAGAGGCGCTCCAACAGAGAGCTCAGCTTGACACGTTCCACCAAGTTGTGCTGACGCGTTTTCGCTTCAAGTGTCGCCTGGTCTTTTTCTGTCATTGGTTTCTCGTCTTCAGTGTGATCTGCGGAAAGAAAAGCATAAACTTTGAAAATGCTACACGCTGAAAAATATCAACATGACTCTTAATTCCTACAAGTGGTCGATCGTATCGGTAGAGATATGTCCTTAGTGGTTCAATGTTTCCGATCATTCATCTTCCAGGCCTTCTATTTCCTTACTATCGTATATCTATCTTCCCTTAAGCTTCTTGCTATTCAGATGTCTTTCTATCACATCCTGTGTAGCCAATTATCTTTACATGCATCTGTGCTTCACAGTGCTTGCTATATGACAATGGGAAAAAACCATGGTGACGAACTAATAAAGACATTGATGAATAAGATCAACAGTTCCCTTTAGCCCCTGCAAGCCGAAAAGCAAATAATTTGTTTTTGCAGCCAAGAGTTCCATGGGCGAATCGTAGAAGGCGACTAAAGGGGGCAGCGGTTCTTTGCTGCACCCGAGGCTCCGGACTTGAATACTCTTTCCTAGTAAATTCATTCCTTGAACCCCGAAAACCACAATCACAAACAAAGCCGAGCCAAGTTTTAACAAAAAATACTACATCATCCTAGCTATAGACTGGAGGTAGACGAGCTCAGGCTCGTCTACCTCCAGCCAAGTTAACAAGTCCAACGAGGTGCGTCTGGTTGGTTCGCCTACCTCTAGTTGTGTTGTTGTTGTAGCCCCTTGCGGCGAAAAGGTAATGCCCCATTGCACCAGCTGATGGTCGCTGGTGGTGGTTCCACCGCTGACTAGTAGGCATCGTAGGAACACTTGAGGCTAACGAATTAAACCACCCTTGCCAGAGGGTGCACAAAGTGACTTAAAATCTTTGCCGCTGCCGGAATTTGAATCGTCGACTGCCGCACTCGTAATCCGCAACCAGCGATTAGGCCAAGCGGCCACAACGCTTCGTCCTGCCCAGTAGTGGCAGCAGGGGCAGGGCTGCCGGACACAGTTTAGTGTCATGTCCGGGACAACCTACCTCCAGCCGAGTCAACAAGTCCAGGGAGGTGCGTCTGGTTGGTTCGTCTACCTTTAGTCGAGTCAACAAGTTCAGCGAGGTGCGTCTGGTAGGTTTGCCTCAGTGCGTCGACAAAAAGCTCGTGCAGGCTCGCGTCCACGCTGCACAACAAGACATCTAGCAGCGCGTCGTTCTGCTCCTGAGCGTTCTGCTGAGATCGTGATATGAGCTTCTGCTGATCAGCACTCAGCGCTCCCTCACAGATCAGCAGCTCCAGCAGTCCGTACTGACACTCCAGCTGCGTCCTCAACACGGACCAACTCGCCGTCAAACGTTGGTGGAAACCTGATCAATGCATCTGTTACTACAATCACTATAGCAACGGTCACATTCTGAATGTACTTGGAGAAATCAGAGATAACAATTCAACGTACATGTACATAATATCACTGTATAGCTATACATATACATGCTTATACCTACGTAGGTTGCATTGCTAACTCACCAACACACTTTCTGCGAACACAGATGAAAAACATAATTTATTTTAATCGGTGCAATGCAATGTAATGTTTGTGCAATTCACCGTTTTAAATAAAATCAAGAATTTGCATGTTAGTTTAGTCGAAGAATAAATTGTAAGCGGAATCGGATAATTTGGTCTTCCTGTCTCCAATGGCTAAGTAGCGTACAATATGACGCCGATATCAAACATAATTATATGATATGCATGGCAGCAGTTGAATAATATTCACATGCCTTAATAAGTTACGCTGCATTAAGGCTAGTCTTGGCATAGGTCTAACTAATGAAGGCTAACTTTTGTCAAATACCATGAAAATATAGTTAAGGGCAATTGACAGTAAATTCAATAGAAGTACAAGAGCGAAAACAATATACATGCCTAACTATGTGATTGCAAGAGCGACAAAGACGCATATTGTGCAAACAATACTTTACCCACCTAACACCACCTCTGCGTCCTTCAGTCCCTCATCATTCTCCAAGGCGTCAGCCACGTGCTCCTCACTGATTTCACGCAAGGCTGTTAAGAACAGCTTGTACTGCGCTAAACTGCGACTTTCCATGATGTCGATCAACCTGCCGACTTGCTGACACTCCGCAGCTTCACCGCAGCCATGTGCTCGCGTGTGATGCATTCACGAGAATACAACAAGTCAATTAGAGCATTTACGTCTGCAAGTTGCTGCACTAAATCGCTTCGACGCATCTGAAATTTAATCCGCTCTAATTCTGTCAACGGTCTGTCATCTGCACAAATGCAAAGGTTCAATCTGCATGCAAAAGACATTAAAGCACATCTCGACAAACTTACATGTATACGTTCCATAATGATCAAAAATCACTCCGGTGTTTTTGACAAACATGTGTACAGGGATTTAATTTTTAATTTAAAGTCTATTTAATTGTCCAGTAAAAAATGCGAGTTCAGATAATCATATACTGGGATGACCAGCTATGTTGCAATCTCCCCGTACAAGACTCGACACATAAAATGAGCGCTTGAAATTAATTTGGAAAGTACTACCGTCATCAGCAATTGAGCATATTGGGCCTTGAATCGAATGGCCTGTACACAATGATACCTTCATTTGAGCTGACCCCGCCGCTAAAAAACACGATAAGATGTCCTTGGTTTGTCAGTCTAAGCGCCTCCACAAGGCTCGCCTGCATGTCCGCACGCTGCATGAGAGCGCTGCTGCGATGGAGGATGTTGAGCAGCTTGTCGTTCTGCTCGTACTTGCTCGTCTGAGGTCGGTCGATGTCCGCTACCTGCTCACGACTCAGCACGGCTCTGCTGCTCAGCTCATCCAGCAGACCGTACCCACACTCCATGTTCTGGCGCAGTACGGAGCGATGAGCCTCCAGGCGACGCTGAAATTCTGAAACGTCGTATGCTGAAATAGGCCAACTGATTAAAATGATCAACCCGGTTGTGCTACAGCAGCGGCGGTTCCACGTGGAAGCCAAATAACGCCAGGCGTCCCCAATCGTATTCTTGGCTTTGCCATTGGCGCCCCCAATATTTGAATATAGGTAATGTCATAGTAGTGGAACAGTGTATTTGTAGTGGTTTTAGCATCCCCCAATCGATATCTGGCGTCCCGAATCAGAAATGGCTAGCGTACTGGACTTACTAAAGAAAATAACTGTTAATTAGAGCCACAAATTAATAATAACTGTTAAGAGTCGTTAGAACCAAGTTTGTCAGCAGATCCCCCCCCCCGCCCCTTCCCGCTGTTATGATTTGCATGAGAGGAAAGTGTCGAGGCGATTGTGGCGCTGAGGAAAAATTGGTGGCGTCCCCGTGGAGTACCAAATCTATAATGCCTGCAGCCGCCCCTGTCCTGCACGGTATTTGAAGGTAATTCAGGCTGCTATACAAAATTTAGCTTCCGGGAGGGTGTTAAAAAATCAGGGGGGTGTGAAGAAAAATAACCTCAAGCTATTCGACTTTCGAGGGGAATGGTTAGGAAGGGGAAAGAATTTGAAATGAAATTGCTGGGAAGGGAGGGGAGGGGAGAAGCTCAAAAAATTGGGGAAGAGTTGAAAAGTCAAAAGCTTCCCCATGTCACTCTTTATTGCAGATTCTAATGAAGCCATCTTTGTGGAAACCTTCACATTTTGTCTCGCAAAGTCTGTTTAATTGATTCTGCTGGGGGCAACAACAATTTCAAAACGGCTTCGGGATCAGAGCCATTTCAAAAACTGGATGATACTCAATTTAACAATAAATGCGAAAGTTCTGTTGAAATTTTAAATACCGAAAATTTTGTTAAATATTTGTTTTAACACTTTCGTTTTAAAAATATTAAAAATAATACTGGGTTTAAGCTAATATTTTCTATAACACCATATCACAATGTATATTTAATGTATTAGGAAAATTATGTCAACATTTTGTATTTGTTCATCCCCTGCCGGGCTCACTTTAAAGCACGTCGTGGGCAGGATTTGGCCCGCGGGCCAGATTCCCCAATTTAAGAGCGCTGATGGGCTACTTAATGGAAGTACATTAAGTGGTAGAATACTGAAGCACATAAATCTGGGTAGAAGCTACCTGATTTTGTTGCAAAGAACGCACTTGACGAAGTGTCAGTCTGAGTGAACTTTTCGTCACTTGACGAAGTACCAATCTGAGTTGACTTTGATTCAAAAGAAGAAACGTTAGTTTGAGCTGATTCTCCGCTACATTCATTTGCTGCAGTTGATGACGCGGAGTCGCACGCAGTGACGTCACTCATCACAAGACGCTCAGTCTCGTCGTCTGCAGCAGCATTGTCCGCTGTTGCACGGAAGCAACCGAATATGCGCGAACCACATGATCCACGGTCAGCCATTGCTACATTTTACGTTGCATCTAACAAAAACTCATAGCATCATGTCAGCATTGCCCAGTGTTTGCGACTCATTAGCTCATTGCTCGATGGCTGTATAATGATGACACTCTTTGTATTCGATAAAGATCAAAAAGATTAAGGTCGAGTAATTAAGTATTGCTCCACGCGCTGACGCAGCACGGATCGGGGAGCCTCCGGGCGGCGTTGAACCTCGTATGCTTGAGTTACATTGGATCGTCCGATGCGGGATCACACCGTCTACCGGTTAAACGCCTGATGGCGCGTCGTCAGCGATGGCTGAGATTGCTGACGACGCGTGCGAGTGATACATCAGGTTATCAGATCGGATTCAGGCCGTCGTCGCATAAACCACCATGCAAATAGCATATAACCACAATTTGACCATCGTTTTCGTGAAGACGTGTCTTCAGCGACGACCGATCATCGCTGACGATGCAAAACGATACATTGGGTCGTCAGGGTGGATTCGCTGACGAATTCTACCGGTGGACGGCCTGATCCCGATTCTGATGACCGTTTCTGATGACGTAACTTGAGCATTAGAAGCGCATTAGAAATGTGGATGCATTATAAGCTCGATTGCATGGCCTACACGTATAGGAATATCCGCTGTCTATGCAACTATAGCATGCAATGCTCGACGTATATATTAGCCAAAGCAGCCCTATGCAGAATACTGTATACATGTATGATGACACCCACTTGTAGTGGTTGAAGTGCGCTAGGAGAATGCAAGATGCAGGATGCAGGATGCGCTATCATTCTCAATAGTGACAATGTTCAATGGTTCCACTTTTATTGGCCTCTATTAACCCTTGTGTACCCGAGATCAAAAAGTTACATTGTTACTCAAGTGGGGTGTCTGCGCACCCCATGTTGTTTGAA
>JAQIWG010008825.1:0-11120 GCA_034695025.1 Chamaedrilus cognettii | reverse complement strand
GAATATGATCTCAATAGGACCTCTAGGGCTGCTAGTAGGGCATCCTGAACCCTCTCTCGCCCTTCACTTTAAATTCCCGTTTGCGTATTAATTTACTGAGCCTGGCAGCGCCACTGGTATGTGCTGAATGTGAAGTGAAGCACGATAAATCCAGCTCAGTTCGTCAAAAGTAGCAGTTTGAGCGACGACTGTGTTTTGCCAGCTTTTAGGTAATAATTAACAATCACGGCGCCAAACTAACCGTTAACGTCACAGAAGTCTACCGCTTGGATAATCGATGAAGTCGACTCTGAAGGATTAATTTCCTCATTCAGAACTAGATCCTAGTTCGGAAGCCGGGAGACAAACCAGAATAACAGAGCAATTTGACGCCGTGGATTTGTTGTTGTCGACCCCCCACCAGGTCCGCGACGTCGGACCCGGAGTCCCACTCCCCCCCGTTTCAGGGCACGTCCAGCCGCCTCTCCCATGTTTCCAGCAGGGCCGCCGCCCTCTCAGGGTCATTCCACATATCCAGTGGGGTGAGCTGTGTTGTGATTTTTATGCAGTTGAAAAGATGGGTGGTGTCATGTTTGTGTATTTTGCATAGAGGGCAAAGCGAAGACACCATGGAGCTGATCTTCATTGTCGTGGGCCAGGTGGGGCTGCCCTAACCTTCAGCCTCTGAGGAAATGTCATCGTTTATTTTCAGATACGAAGCCATAGTTTAGTCCCCCCCGCCCTTCTTGGGCAGGGGGGCTAAACCGACACGGAACACCAGCATACGCTTGATTGAGAGGAATGCCCGAGATTGACTTGGGGAACACTGATAGGCCTGCTCTCCTCGGTAGCGGAAGTCCATGGGCTGTTCGTTTTGCAAATGGCAGTTCACGCTGCCAGCGCGCTACACTTTCTTGAATATCTTCATGCGATATGCAATTAAGTGCATTGGGTCAATGCACTTATTTGCATATCGCATTTATATCACAAGGGGCAGAGTTTTTAAAGAATGCCCAGTCCACCAACGCCACGCCAACATCACGGAAACCCATCAATGACGAGTAGCCACAACGGTCGCTGCAGTAGCCACAACGGGCGCGTGTGGATGCAGTGAACTGTGTAAACAAGGTGTTCAGATACCAGCCAAGGAAATGTGAATAATGAGGGGGGCCGGGGGAGGGTTCTGTCCAGATCCGCGGCCATGGATTCGCACAGGGGTGGTGGGAAGCACGGAACGCCTCCCGCCAGCCTTTGATGCACAACAAATATAGTTCTCGCCGACGTGCGAGATGCCAGGCTGATGGCAGTGCAAGGGCTAGCAAGCCGCCGCCGCCGCACTGGAGGTCTGCCTTAGCGGACGGTGACGTTAAGAATGCTGGCAACCTGTCAACTGCTTCGTCACGCTCTGAATATACAGAACGTGAGAGACGCAACAAGCGCAGGAAGTCACCCGCACACTGGCGATCACAAGCTGCTCACGGCGATCTGGTCAGCAGGAAGAAGACTACGATGAGTTACGTGGAGTACGAGCTCCCAAGTGCGCTGTGTCGCTGCCGGGGACGAAGATCCGAAGGCCATGCCGAGGCCAAGCATCATCTGCAAGAACTGCTTCAGGGGGGGGAGGCGAGAGGCGGAGATGGGGTGGGGGGCGGGGGTGCAATGGCGCATGCCATCCTAATGGCTTTCCTGCACAACAAAGACATATCAGTTTGACAAGCAGAAAGCAATGATGCCGACACGCTGATTGTATCAGTGGCTCTAAACTGCCGCGGTGTGCTGCAATGCGTTGCGGTGCCAAATGCTTACAGCCTGAAATTCTACGAAAGTATCATGACATCATACTGTGCGATGGAGAAACAGATCATACTTCAATTGATAAGCAAGTACTATCATTGTTCCTCTTCGTACTTGGATGTCAGAAACTATGTTAAATATTGTCACCATTGCCAACAACAAAAAATCATATGCGCTAGGCCGCACCGCACTGAAGCCCCACCAGATAGAAAAATTTGACGCCAGGCTGCAGTGCACCACTGCTGACTTTGATTCTTTGACAAGCGGATGGTGGGCTCGAAAAAATTGAGAAAATCAGCATCAGATTCATGTGGAAAACATCGCAGATTTGTCAAAGAAGGAATTCAAAGATGATGGATGCCATCACACGCATGCTTGATGTTTGCTGATTGACCGCAGTTTCCGGTATGATGTGATGAAGCAGGAACTCGACCCTGCACACAAGGCTGTACTCATGCCAATGCTGCAGCGCCACTTTCACCAAATCCACACGTCATGGGTTGGGCTGTCTTTCAATGATGCACTTTTGATGCGTGCATGTTCAACGTCGCAGGGGTCTAACAATGCAAGTGCCCTTCGAGGACGATTGGCTCGATGCTGAGAACGTTAAAGAAATCTTGGAAGGTGCCAAGATGCTGCGTTTCATCACAAGAGAACGAAATGCGAGTAATCACAAGCATAACTGCGATGTCCTTTGTCAAAACAATGGGGAGTTAACTCTGGTCATTCAGCGGGAGAAAGTAGAAAATCAAAGCACGATACCATGTTGGAAACTTTAAGAGAGTTGCAAATAGAGATGACGCAGATATCTGGACAGTTTACCAGGGATAAACAGAAAGCAACATATATAGGACAAATATTTTCTCAGAGATCAAATTTAATCGCTTTAGAAATTCAATTGAGAATCACTGTGGGATGAAGTTAACTACTACCAAGAAAACTAAAACAGGGCGATGCTTTTGGAGCATGGCATAAAGTGCAATACATATCCCACTCGCCAGTCTCAAAGAATACTCTATCAGTATAAAGTATTCAAACCGTCACCAACAAAATTTCACAAATCAGATAGCCTACTAAAGCCAAACTGGAGTCGCACACCTATGTAAGGAGCCAGCCGCACATCCACAGTAGCTTCTCCGGCATCAACCATCAGCAAGAGTGAGAAAGTAACGATCTCGAGCAGTGAACATCAAGCAGTGAGTTGTCTAGTCAGCACAGAAACATTTGAGGAAACTTGAGTGCAGCGTAACACATGCTTTGAATAAATGCATGAAGATTGCGCAAACTTTAGTGATCCGGAGTATTATTGTTGCAATAGATGCAAATATCGTTCGATAAGTAGAAACACACTAAGAGGCGCAGAGGTCAGAGGGAGAGACCAGTACGGCCACTTCACCTTAACGTTCGCCTGATGTTAACTAGTTTTGATCTGGTGGAACTGTGACCTGCGTCGTTTACAACACTATTTTTAAAATAATAATACATGTAGGTGGTCCACATGACACCCTTCGTGGGTGTCATACAGACCTCTGACAAGGTCCTTTAAACAAGAACAACAACCCACTTAGTACTCCATTGCCATCGCCAAGAAAACAACGGAAGCATATTTCCCCCCCACAAGAAGAGTAGCAGTTGGAAAACATCTTTGGCGATCACCTAAAGAGCGATACCAAGAGATGCTGCATCGGCATGAGGGAAGGAGGCCTAAGTCAATGTTAAGGCCTAATAAATGCTTGATTACGAACTGGCCCCCGTGCGACCAAGGTCCTGTTGTGAGTACAACCGTTCAACGATGCTGTCACTGCCAACTTTCACAGATCGTACGTGCCGGCAGAGAGAGGGGCAGTGGATGAAAGCCAGAGAAGTCTGATGAAATCTGAAAAGTCTGACAAAAAGCCTGAAAAAGCCAGATGAAAGCCTTATGTTGTAGAAAGGTCGACTCACTGTCAAGCAGTACAACCCAAACACACGCAGCCATGATCTGAACAAAAAAGCATCACAGAAAACCATGCAACAGTCGCCGATGTGCCATTTTTGGACACATCGCCCGCCTCGGCTGCACTGTTCCAGCAAACTGGGCGCTGAAGGTCGCCATTGACAGCAAGAACGGTCTCTGCCCTGCTGCAGACTAAAAGCACCTTCAGAGGCAGACCTGGCTTCGTCACACTGACGCGGTGCCAGCAAAGTAACAACAAGCCTTGGCCGATACTATAACAAGAGGGTCATGGTCAGTCTGCATGACGGACCCCGCTGACTGATCCCAGGAGATCAGGTGTGATCTCGAGCTCGTCGACCTCGTACTGTCCACTGCAGACGCGCATCTACTGGCCAACCTCACACACACGCTGGCTTTCGAAGCTTTCCAGTGCTTCATCGTGAGTCCAAGTCGAGTTCTTCTCCCCTATGTTTCTTCACTTTTCTTTTTCATTTGCTGCGCCCACCATCTGGAATTCTCTTCTTGTTTCGCTCCACACCTCTTCTACCCTGCCGTAGAAGACGTTGAAGAACGCGTTGAAGACGAGGAGGAAACCACGCAACAGCTGCTGGGTCTGCCAGCCAAAATTGCAATGGGTCATGATAATGCTTCCACTTGTACTGTAACTTTGACTCTCCTTTAGTTGGCATATTTCGTCCATTCATGTCAATGTGTCAACGAATGATGAAGATAAATGCTCCGCCAGCTGCCTGGATGCAACGATTTAACGATTAACGCTGTAAAGCAGGTTGTTGACAATACAGTGATATCACAAATATTGACTTCAACAAGAAAATAAAGAATTAATCAAGTGAGAGATCCTTACCTATCTTTGCTTGTCGTTGTTGAAGACGTGTCGTCGGTGCAGTTTCTATCCGGCCCAGGTGTAGCTCGCCCACTCAGCACAGCATGCCACATGCCCCCTGGCATGTGCGGAACCCCAAGCCAAGCACCAGCTAAGTACACACATTTGCATTAAATAACGATCATCCAAGCCTTCGTTGCGTCAAAAACTTTGGAATGGCGTGTTTTCTTGAATGCCTGTCAACCCCTTAATCATGATGATGTCCTGATGATGTCCTTAACATAGCAGGATCTCGTGGAGCGGCTAGGTGGCGACATCAGATCGTGATGATAGAAAATTTATACCGGTACTCAGGATATTTGCAGATTGGAATATCAGATAGCTGTTAAGTGGAGACCTTATTGACATCGTCTGCTGCGACGAGGAAGTCAATGCTGTACTGACATTTCTCTCCAATTCAATATGTGAAGGCCGATGACATTCATGAAATATTTCAAAGCCAGATCAAACCTACAAGTGGGCCGACGCCGTGCATGGTGCAATTGGTAAAGTTGTCCTGTTTGAAGGACAAACAGTCCTTGATTGGAATGGCTTTTGCACTATAGCAGATCATGGACCGATTTGAGACACCAATGGAAAACGCTCACAAAACTTTCTTATACACATACGCCTAGAGGGCCTGTTGTGCAATGGTATCATAGTCACTGAGGATGAGCCTCAAGCCAGATGACATCAAGACCATGAACGACAGAGATTGGCTAAGCAACGCTGTCATCGACTTTTTCCTTTAGTAAGCTCTGCTCTTACATCTTAGTTTCTGTATTCGCACATAGTACAAATTCAATATTTAAAACTTTGATTTACATTCCTCGCTTTATCAAATTTCAAATAGCTAATTACTTTATATATGCAATTATGCATTTGTTGGTCTTACTCATTGTGCACAAAACACATGTAGAAATGGAACGAGACCACTGTGGGATGTACGTGTGCGTGTCTTGTGTACTACGCAGTGTGGTTCATGTCATGTTGCAAAATAGTGCTGCTCAGCTGCACGAGGGTGCGTGGGTACAGCAACCAGTTCTACCGGACCCTCATTCAAAATCAGACGCAGAACAAGTCAAAAACTTGTCGTATGTACAAACTGACTGCACGACCCTCATCAGTAAGGAGACCATTATACAACTATACGTAAACCCTCTGCTCCATCATTATGTCGCAGAATTCTGTTCATTCTGACGAAAGAGGCACAACCCGGGCAACACATAAAATTGATCACGCTACACTGCGAAATCGCATGGTGTCCTTTAACCCAACTGTATCTCACTCGGGAGCATGTCCTAACAAAAGATACCTTCCATCAGATATGACCATGCGCTAGTGCATATGTCCAACGCTGAGAATCGGGCCAGACAGGGTGCACTTCTTTGGAGCTGGATTTCTGGCCTTCACCAAGAAAGAAGAAGGAATTAGGCCGATTGCAGTCAGGCTGACAATCAGGAGATTGGTCTCCAAGGTCGCCAACTAACGAGCAGTGGAGGTCTGCGCACCCATCCTGGCCCCCATCAACTTGAAGTGGGCATCAAGGGGGATTCCGAGGCACTCGCTCATGCTGCTCGTCGGTACTCTTCTGGGGTTGATGGTTGGATTACAAGAACATAGATAAAAAAAGCAACAGCCATTGCGTCTGTTTCGCAGTACCCCAATAAGCGCACCTAGTCAAAAATACGCAGCGAGGAAGTACATGGAAGCTTGCTGCTAGTTCCTACACGCGGTTACAATAGGAAGATTACCTGCAAAGCCCAAAGAATGCTCAAGCAAGCCAGTCTACTAAACTACACACATTCGCATTCAATAGCGATCATTTGCATCATCAACGATCATTCAAGCTATCAATTAAGGAAAAACTTTGGAACGACGTGTTTTCTTGAAAATTGACTGTCAAGCCCATAATCATGATGATGCCTTAAACACAGCCCTGTAGCACAATAAATCACCATTTCTTGTACAATAGGGCGTGACGTCATGGCCATTGCACCACACCCGGCTAACGGCTTGTTGCTTAACTGCACAGCACACACTAGGGCGACGTCTGCCATATATGTGCAAGTGCACGAGTAGAGTGGCTGTGCAGTTCACCACTGAATCAGATCCCACACCAAGGTCTGTTCCTGCAACATTGAAGATATCTGCTTGTGAGGTGCGCCCACAGATACGGTGGGAGCACGTATATATCTCTACGACGACTCTGACAAGGAAAATAGATGCCCTAGCGTTTAAAAAGAATGCCGACGTGATGACAGATCAGTGCCTTGTAAAATTGCCTGTTGCCGCGTCGATTGGGCGAGAGAAACTGGAGGGAAGAGATTGACAGAAGGAGATGGCGGATGGAAGCTTCTTCAGTGTTCATCAAGTTAGGAACAATGGAAATTGTGATATCGTTAAAAGCAAGGACATCTCTTGTCACATCTGATGACATATATCTCGACAATTCACACATATAAGTGTGTACAAGTTTTAATGCATGTATGATACTCCTTTTATCAGTTCATACAACCAACATACACGCGTATATAACTTCATATACCTGACACATAGGACTGGCGAGCAGGAAACGTTTGTACATTTTCCCTACCGCCCCACGACCCTGTACCGCCGACATTATTCCTATCATCACATTTGTTATGTACGAGTTACTGTATTCATTATGTACGAAATAATAGTTGAAATAGATTCTTGTTGTGCATTGAAGTACTGAACATATAGAACCAACGATGGTCCCACAGATAGCAACGGTCAGTTTTGTTTGCACAGGTGTGCTCAGTGCTGCCATCGTGCCATCACTTAGTTGAATTTGCAATTGACTCGTGCCAGTAACTATTTGATGACCTATGATCTGTATTGCAAGGGAAACTCAGCGAAGGGGAATAAGCCTCTTGAGGGGAACCCGAGAAGTAGAAATGACTTCCAGGGAAGAAAGCGCAATAGGCTAAATGATGCCAAGCAAAACCAGCGATAGAGTGTTTCGCATGTTAAGGCCCACACAAAATGGTCGACTGTAAGCAAGGGAGTAACGGGGAGGGTCGGAGGTTTCAGATCCCCAAGAATCAACGTCGATGACATGTTTAGTGCTCCTATTGTGGAATGAATAATCATGTTTTCAAGAACTGCTGAAAACGCCTGCATAACGCTGCAGCTGCCGCAGACGCTGAGTCACTTGAGCGCAGAATTGTCAACTTGCCACTGCAGGCAACCCTTTGTCAATAACTATCAAAAACGTGGTTCGCCACGACCCCACTCTCGTTCATCATTCCTCTGCCATGCTTCATTCAACGTTGTGATGTGCACATAAGAGTTTAGTTTTCTAAACCTCCAGACGCAGCAAGTACCAAGCAAAAGGAGGCTTACAAGATCCGCAAACTTCAGAAGAAGAAACTAAACTGAACTTAGAATCCATCTTTGGATATGATTGAAAGACCATGAACGACCATCACTCTGAAACCGATGCCACTCCATACGACTTGGGTCGTTACATTTTTTTGTTTTTGTAAGGGGGGGGGAAAGTTTGTAAACCTATGCCTCTGCAAGGGCAAAGGTCCAAAACATTAAGCACGATACAGGGGTTACAAGGATTCTCTCCCCTCCTCACTGCGTTATTTGAGCGCATAGCAGAAGAGTTGACAAGATTTATTTGCTTGTTGCTGCTGCGGCGTAGCGACTTAAAAATAACTGTTTGGTCCGATAGTGGATCAGGCCTGATCTTCTAGAAGTTTCTAGAGGAAGTGGCTTGGGCTCGCACCTGGCATTGGGCTCGCACTCTGTATCCTGGCTTTGAGCGGTTTGTGTCTGTGTACAGTAATAGTGTGCGTATCGCAATCAAAGTAAATCGGAGCTCTGGGCTGCTGATAAATTCTCTGTTCCCTGACCTGCGAGGGTAATATATTCTGGTAAAATGTCATCTTTTCACGAGCATCCATGCATATCTTCCGCTGGAAGACTCGGTTTATGACATGTTGTATATGTCTGTCCAATTCACATCGTCACTTCATTCAAAGCGCTTCACGCTATTGCCATTTCTCAGTGTAGTAATACTCAATCATAAATGAAACATGCTTTGCGCACACATAGGCTATTGATTAAATTAAACAATAAAGGTACACTGCTATGAAGGAACTACCTCCATGGCTCATGGGCCATGGAGGTGGCCCCATATGAAGCTAGATACCAAAGTACTACACAGATGAAACATACAACACCTGTACCTTGCGCCACTCTGTGAGACATCTGCTAAGCATTCCGCCAGCAGTAGACAAGCGCTGGTGAGCCTGCCACTATGGAGCAAGGTACGCAAACTGATCTCACTGCGTCGATTATGGAAAGAAGCCTTGATCTAACTGCATGCAAAATCCTATTGACGACACAAGCGGGCGATTATGCGGAACGGCCTATCGTGACATCCGACGATGAAGAGAAGGAGAACGAAGAAGAGAAGGAGAACGAAGAAGAGGAAACAAAAGAAGATGAAGGACAAGAGAAGGCTTTGTAGCATTGTGAGATAGATAATGTCAATAACTCAAGAAGAAATCTTTTTATTTATCTTTCTTATCATATTCATAGAGTGTATTCTACAGAGTGGGCCATCAAATATGACCCAAATTTCAAGTCCAAAAACTTAGCCATCTCACCAAGTTCATTCTCACTGAATGCACCAAATTAAAGTTATGCTAACGTTATGCGGGCTGCGTCGCCTGCAGTAATGTGTATATATATATATATATATATATATATATATATATATAAGTAGAATTTCAACCTTAGCTCTTCATTTCTTGCTGCAAATTTTATACCCTATCTACTCACTGTCATTAGCTCATCATATTACTGAGTAGCTAGCGTTTTACAGGTCAAGAAAGTGGTGTTACAAGCTATTTTTATAATAGAATTGCACAGCACCAGATTCTCCTAGTAGACTGGTATCTGCCCGCTAATTAAAGCATAAGGAAATTTTGATGAATTAAAAGTGAACGTCATCTAAAATTTGACTTGTTATATCATGACTACTGTAAAAAAAGTCACTAGCTACTCATCTAGTTTTCTTCGCATTTTGCAGAAAGTAGACGGCTTGTCGCTGGAATAAGTTAGGAGACAGTTATTAGGACTAAAATCAATGTTCGTTAGCGTTTTAGGGCAACTACGTTCATAAAGTTTTATGAAATTCAATTTAAACTGAAAATTGTAACAATTTTTGAGAATATCAACGAGGCTTTAAAGATTGGCATTTAAACGGTAAACCGGATGTTGATGACGACATGGTTGTGAATGATGACATGGCGGCCTCATGGCGCGCTTTTCTAAACTTATAGACTTTCACTTAACTTTCACCCCTGCAAGTCGGGGAACATAGCATAGACTTGCAGCCCACAGCTCCCCGGGCGCTTCGTAAAAGGCGACTAAAGAAGGGGGATCGGTTCTGTGGTGGCTCTCTTACACAGAACCGGACTAATAGTCTTCGTTGCTACACACGGTCCTTAAACTACAAATCCCCCCCCCCCCACTCAACGAAAGTAGGTCTGTTATTCCTTGCTAGCCGGCGTGAAAAGAATTGGCTTGCAGCCCAGAGCTCCCCGTGTCAGTCAGAAAGGCGATTTTAAAAGTGGGGGGGGTTTGCTTAACCCCGAGGCACTGAAACGAACCGTAACTTGTCTCGTAAAATTTACATTAAACTGTCCGGCAGGCGGCGGCAGCCCTGCCCCTGGGTGTGAGCCCGATTAGTCTAAAACTGATTCGTCTAACGGCGTTTAAGGCCGAATCGTCTAATGAAAAGGGCCGTTTCGTTTAACATAAGTTTGGGCCCGATTCGTCGAAAACCGATTTGTCTAAGATGTTTAGGACCGAATCGGCTAATGCAAAAAGCCGTTTCGTCTAACACACAAACAACAGGCCAATTATAAATGTGTCAAATTACTTCATCTGAAACTTAAACTTCACTACTGCACTCCACCCTAATGGATGCTTTTTTGCAATGCATGCGGTCATTTAAAAAGGCCCTCCCCCCCTCAAATTAGAAATTGTTTTATTTAATTTGTAGCCGGCGCCATCCTGAATTAATTCAGAGATGACTGCTGTAAAGTAGTTTGGGAGAGGGAATACAATCTCTAATAGTACGATAGATTTTACTATTTATTAGTATAAACCAGATTCGGTTATTCTTCGGCAGCCTCACTAATAATAACTTTCCTACCTCTGACATTTCTGTACCTGTGGTCAAGATGGGACTTTCACCTGTAGGAATTAGGAGTAGGTCAGGATTAGGCTTGAGTCGTTCCCACACCATCCCAGATCGCTAAAGTTTAGGTGACTTTCAGATTTTCTGATGACCAGTCCTATCTTGACCACCTGTTGTCAGAGATACGGAACTTACAATTAGTGAGCCTCCCGGAGGTTAACCCCAGATTCTATTTATGTACTATTTCTTATTATTAATACTTCTTTATAAATTGTACTATTTACTGAGGGAATTCCCATCTAAAATACGTACTAATTAAGTGCGCTTTTAAATATAACTTG
>JAQIWG010008824.1:0-11120 GCA_034695025.1 Chamaedrilus cognettii | reverse complement strand
TGCGTACTGAATAAATGGACAGTCTCTATTTCTTGCCTGAATTGTTTCTTCCAGACCCTCCCTCCTTATCACTCGAGCCCCTCGATCAGTATGGATGGTCAAGACAAACGAGGACTTTTTCCTGTATCGCCAGTGGGCTTCCCCTGCCGTCCCTGGCCTGGTACCGAGGCAATCAGCAGCTCTCAAGCAAGGACGAACTCTCAATAACCTTCAACAGAACCGACGTAGTAACGAGTACGCTGTCGGTATGTAGCCTACATGTAACTAACTAGGCCTAACTGTCTTGTTAACGTCAATTCTTAACAATTATTAAGATATTTTAGTTAAGATGCACTTTATGACTTTAGGACTTTGTGACTGCAACTTTGTGACTTTGTGACTGCGACTTTGCGACTTTGCTTAGCAAAGCATCCACTCCAGCCTCCTCCTCGACACGCAGTGAGCTCGACGAGTCTGTCTGGCACGGCACTATTTTGAAGCCTGTTTGATCATTTATCTTCACTATAATGCAGCAAACTCAATGAGGTATTAAGCATGTGGATGTTTTAACATGGGACAGACCAACGTTCCATCTAAGAATTTACAGTTGCTGAGCAAATGCATAACCCCTAGTTATTAAAAATATTTATTTGATATAGGTGTTTGGGCTATTGGTCCACACAAAATCAACATTGATGGCATTGCAAATATAGATATACATGTATTTAGCGTTGTCAGCAACAGTGCAACTGTTAACATTAGAACATGCACATGAATAGACCAGGGGGACATTTTGGGGATTGCACGCTCCCCAAAATCGGAGAAAAATTCAAACTGTTGTTTTTCTGATAGAAAATTTAAGAGAAAAAGTGTCAAACCGCATAAATTTTGAACAGCCCTCCCAAACGCTCGATAAAGCATTAATTTTCACATGTAAAGTGTTCCATTTTTGAAACAAGATCTGTCCCTATCGACCCCGTTCGCGAGTTTTGCAGAGGAAAGGTCAGCACTCCCCCCCCAGCTCGTGATTTTTGCTGGCGAAAGTGATACCCCCCCGAAGTGAAGATGAGCCAACAGCCCTGCGTGAATATGTATGTTAACATTCAGAATATGATCGGAGTGAAAAGAGATTTTTGTTGATAAAAATATAAAAAAATCAAACTGATAAAAAACATCACGTTTTTCAGATACAGATTGGAGAGAAGCAGCCGTGGGTCTACGGCAGCTATTCCTGCATGGCCAAGAACAATCTCGGACACGTGACCGAGAGGGCCCGACTTGTGGAAGCACGTAAGTACAACGCATTAACAGTCGACAAGGATGCACTTAGTGCAATTTGAGACTCGTCCAATGTAATTGGGATTGGTTCGTAACGTGGCATTGTTCATGGGCTACTGATGTCTCATTTCATCAGTAGCAATGCAACTATTAAGGCCGGTTGCTAGACTTTGATTTGAAGTGTGATTTTATTTCGTAGTCCAAATTAACCAATCAGATTATTCAATACAATTCTTTCATATATTTTCATTGGTTAATTCGGACTACAAAGTAAAATCGTACTTCGAATCGAAGTCTAGCAACCGGCCTCTAGTCTGGATAGTTATTGATATTACCACACTGTTATTTTAGCAAAAGTACTCTCACACTTTTTGTATCGTACACTCTATCGTATGCATCCGAATGAATGTCTGAATGTATAGAGAGTGCTTTTTGAGCTTGCATCCAGAGAGACGCTGGGGGCGGCAAGGACTGGGTCAAAAAAATGTATTAGTAGTACCTCAGATATTGCAGCATTTACTGTAGTGTAAACGATAGGGCTATTTGATTGCAAAAATTATCTTCACTTCAGATGCCAGCTTTAGCAGTCAACGTCGCCATTTATGAGGTGATCTGAAAGGATTTGACAATCCTTTTTGTACCCCGAGCGCGAGATAGGCCACTAGCATCGTGCAGCATGTTTAGATTTAATAATTGGTTTTGGCCTACGCCACATGGGCTATTGCGACCCGTGTTACTACAACCATGAACTCAAAAACTGTCAAATTTGATTAAAATTGATAACATTTGTAAAAGTTATACGATGAAGTATGAAAGAAGAGTATATCTTCCTAAACACTTAGTACTTCACACTTCATACATCAGTACTTCATAAAGTTGTGCGTGTTATCCTAGTCGCCCCTGACACGCCCCGTGACGTCACGGTCACCGAGGAGACGCCGACGTCCGTGACGCTCAAAGTGACGCCGCCTGGTGGACGTGGTGATGATCTGTCAATCACCGGCTGGAGCCTACGGCACGAGGTCGTCGGGCAGACTGGGGGCGGAGTCAGGCTGGAGTTCCCAGATGGTTGTTTTGTGACTACAATTTATATTTATTTCTTGGCAGATTACGTCATTGCTTAAAAACAATTCTTTTTGTTGAAAATTTTGTGGGTGTCACAGAATATTATAGCGATGTGTCACAGAATATTTGGCAATGTAGAGCACTATGCTTTAACGAGTACGCAGGATTTCGATTCGTTAATCGAGCCATTTATTTACGTTACCGGTATAGCCTACAATTTTTTTTGTTATAAGGAACTGTTTGTGTAAAATGTAACATTAAATATTTAATCACGTAAATTTAAAGCAATTTTGAAGAAGTGTCATATTGGCTATTGAGTATCTATTCTGCATTTAATATCAAAGAATAGTTAAAGATGCAGTATGATTATTGAAGAAATTAATTGCGCGATGGATCCATGCATCAGCATTGAATGAATATTGTTCACATTGATGTAGCATAATCAATGATTATAGTATGTTGTCAGTTGACAGTTTATATTCTCGTTACAGGGACAGCTCTGATCGTAAAGAACTTATCGCCGGGGACGACGTACACCTTCTATCTGTCCGTTTCGAATGCTGTTGGATCGAGTGAGCCAATCAAATTCAGAGTGATGACGCCAAGAAAACCGGCGGTCAAAGAACAGCTGGGTAATGAATACTGCTCCATGTTGCTAAATTTTGCTGATTGGTTAAAGTTGATATTATATGTTAACTAAATAAAATTAGTATTGATCATCAAGCTCAGAAAAGTTTAACAACATTGTCTCGACCAAGCAGATGGCTTGAATTATTCTGAACTGAGATCAAAAGGAGGAGTATCTTTTCACATTGTGACCAGAGACAGATCCTGCTAATCTCGATTCAGTTTACTGCAACTAGTTTTAACTACTTGAGATGTTATTTTTAAAAGGTGACCTTATCGAAAAGATGACAAGCTGCACAAAAAACAATTTTTTTTACAACGAACACTTGTTTGAGAACCGTTCAAGAATATGTTTATTGATAGAATGATAAATAAATAAATAAATTAGTTGTGATGAGTAAAACCTAGGATGAATTTGATATTGTGAACAATTAATTGATGCTAGATAATAAAAGTATGAAGGTAATTTTTAAACGGCTGTTGGATATTTGGCACAGAGACTAATTGTTATTAATTTGAATATATACATCAAATCATGGAGGCTATCCCATAAACTGACTCATAAAAAGCTACTTCTGTGAATGCCTTTGATTTAAAAGTAAAGTGAAATTTTAGGAATAGGATAAAGGAACAGTCTTATTTGACATCGATCACTGACTAGGTACTCTTTAATTTGCTTCTGATTGCGCTTACAACGCAGACATTCCCGAAGGCGGAAAGGGTGGCGAGCATGACGCCGATCAACCGAAACAAGATCCGGACCGGGGCGGCACCCTGCCAGACAACGTCGACAGCAACATCCGCATCGGTGGCAGCAGCATATTGTCCGATAGCGATAGCGCCGCGCTGGGCATAGCTGTGGGCTGCACGCTCGTACTCATCATCATCATCCTTACAGTCCTCTGCGGCTTGTTCTTGCGGCGCAGAAAACACCGACGTGGCTCTTACTCGCCGTCCGATAAATCTGCGCGTCCGTCTGAGAATTGTCTGATGGCGCGGCGCGAGGATCCTTTGATGGATGCTGGGCACGCGCAAGTTCTACCTTCGCCCTCTGCTGCACCATTCGACGTCACCACACTCCAGTGCGCGTCACTCGAGCGCCACGACACCGCGGAGGCCACGGCACAGCAGGGCTCGAGTCTCCAGCGAAGCGGAACGAGTGGATTTGCCGCCGGAGCCCCCTCAAAGATCCAGCAGCAGGAGTGGGATCGCATGCTCGCCGCAGAAGCGCTACGGAATGATGACGTCATGATAATGTCATCGTCAAGCGGCGGCGATTTGCCGCAGCCGCCGGGTTTTCTTCTCAATTCCTCCGATTCGTCAGTTGGCGAGTCGAGGATTATGGATTCGAGAACTGCCGGCGGGGGGAAGGTTGTGGCGGGTTTTTTTGTGGATGAGATTCTCGACGGGTACGTCAGCGGAGACAATGTCGATGATGATATTGATGAGGTCGACTTTACGATACGATTGCCATCGATTCACAACAAGATGTGCGAAATTTGATTGTTTTCTGAGTTGATGCTGTGAATTTATTTGATGGCTGCACTTATCGGATTATAATTCGAGAGCTAACGTTAGAAACACACTGAAGTTCTTCAAGCAATTCAACTTACTGGCTCAACTCGGGGCTAAGTGGGCTTTGTACCCATTTGTTTTCATATTTATTATAAATTTGTATATATATTAGCAGAAATATGACCTTTACGTATTCATGTTTGCAGGACTGGTTGCCATAATATACAAATCTTCTAATGACGTTATACCAGTTCACTTTCAGCTGCATACCCTAGTCGTCAAAAATTAGTACGCCAAGTGCCAGTTGTTCGATGAAAAGTTATTTGGTTTAAAATTTAAATTAACAATCATGTGGCTTGAATTAGATCTTAAGTCCAACAGGAAAACAGTCATTTGTAGTTCTACATGGAATATAACGGAATCTAAACGGAAATGTGTGGTCGCAAAGTCGCAAAGTTCAAAGTGCATTTCTACGAAAATATCCGACTAGGGGTTAATGAAAAATATTGAGTTATGCTCGTTAATGGAAGGCGCCCGCCCATGAAGCGTTTTTCGACGATAAAACAGAAGCAAAATTCTTATTTGAGATATACAGCAAGTTGTGACTTTAAAATAGCAGGTAAAATATAACACTTAGGGTCCATCCACATGTTTCTCGTAGCGTTTTAATTCACAGTCAAACAATATAAAGCCTTTACTGCGAAACTGGTAGGCCTAAACATAGACTAAGAAAAGCACTGAATTTTGATCAATTCAGTGACTATCAACAAAAACCAGAGCACTAAGCCATAGTTTTATTTATCTGGATTAGAAAATGCATACAAAAACGGTGCATTCACAAAGTCAGGCATTTGCAATCGCTCCAAAAATGAACAAGAATCAAAATGCTAAGGGCCGCTCAGTTATGCCAACTAAAAGGAGTCAAATGGAGAGGCGGCGCTACGGGGGGGGGGCTAAACAGGCCATAGTCCCCCCAACTCAAAAAGTTAGCCCCCCACTAGCTTCCCCACTTTTTTAGGTGTCTTGTTTTGAGTCACCCTGTTATGATTTTTAAAGCCTGTAGCAAGGGAGTTAGCCCCCCCAACTCCGAAAGTTAGCCCCCCACTAAATTATTAAGTGTGGCATCAAAAGGCTAAAAGTTTCCGTCAGCACCCCCCGCCCCCCCCCGCTCGTGACTTCTGTTTGGAGAGGAAAAACGCCTGGTAGATCAAGCTTCCTTTTAGGCGAGTCTCCTCACTTTTTTATTTGTCCCTTCTTTGCCCCCCCCAAAAAAAAAAATTGCTGGCGCCGCCCCTGGAGTCAATAAACATAGTGTAGAAATTGCATTAGCGTCTCATCGTTACAGCAAATAACATTTATACCATTAAACAAATTCCAAAACTTTGCAACAGCTTGTACAGTACGACGATGAGAATTGCACTGTTGTATTGCAGACGAATATATACGGTTCGACGGCGGACCAGAATGCCTTGCATGATCCTAAAAATAAACATTTATTTTCCTCTCCCTTCACGCAATATATGAACTAGCCAACTCACATTCTGGTCGAAAGCAATGTTGCATCTTTTTGCCGTAGCTCCGGAAGCTAAGGCTCAGGTAAAACAATCGTTGTAAAATGAAGTTATCTTGTACCACATTTTACTTCGACTACATGTAGACCGCTTCAGTAATAATCACTTGTTGCAGCCTTTTTTCAGTGAGTCGTATGTATGTATGTATATTTCACTTGTAAAGCACCAAAAATATGTCCTGCAAACGGAGATAGAAAAAAAAATCATTAGCTTGAATCGTGGGTGAAGGAGAAGTGTAGCAGACTACATACAGAAAGTGGTTTTGAAAGCAGTTTTGGTCTATCAACGTGTGTTTCCATCTCTGCTAGCCGCTGCACTTAAGAACCCTTGATACACCACTACAGCTGCTACTAACACCTACCCTCACTCCAAAACACCGTCCATAATTAAATAAATACTAACAGCAGGCGACCCACTTCCCACATCGCTTTGCAACGAACGTAGGCAAAATTCACAAGGGCGATGTTTCAAGTGAATTAGAGAAGAGCGAATTCGTCCGAAACTCCTTCGACATCGATCCCCTCTCCGCGCGCTCTGCTGCGCGACTCAAGCACCCGTCCACCCGCTGATTCCTTCCCCCCACCTGCCTCGCCCCCGCCCCGCCCCCCGCACCCGCACCCGCCCCCGCCGAGGTAGCCGTGATCTGAAGCGTTGTCTGCTGGGTCTTGTGGACCGTGATGCTGATCCGCCGCACCTCAAATAAAATGAAATATATTTTATTACAAACACACCAGTGGTTAAAGTGCGCCGAGTAGGCCCGGATCGCACATCCGGCATCTCAATAAATCGCCATAGATGCGATCCGGCACCTGACTTTGTGTGAAAAAGTCAGCCGGATCGCACCGGATCGCACTTAAGGTCCTCCCAAGAAAAAAAAGATAAAATTATCCGTGCATGCGCCTGTCAACAACTGATCATGCCGGATCGCACCGGATCGTGCTTGGGCCCCACAAACTATGAAAGATCCGGGGCCCTCGATTTTACACTTTAACCACTGAAACACACTGTATATAAACAAGCGGGTGATCGCTGACACGGGATTAGCCTATAGCACTAAGTAACAGACACGCCGAGCGCGACGCACTCAGAACGCGCTCAAGTTACCCGGACACTGCACGTGTCATTAGCATGCTATGCATGGTATGTAGAACTCTCTTTAAACAAATGACAATGTCATGTCAGCTCCATACTGCGTGCTAAAATGTTTAGAAGTAAAAAGATTTCTGTTATACGAGTATACAGCATAAAAATGTCAAGCCTTTACAGTTACAAACGAGTCCAGACGTTCTGACATTAGTAACGCCCTAAAAGAATTAAATGACGTGGCCTCGACGGCAGATGGCGATAACGAGTTTCAAACATTGGCCACTCTGAAAGTAGTACCTCTTCCTGTATCGCAGACAGGACTGTCACGACGGTCGAAAGGGCGTTCTGGTTCTCCGACATGAGCCTCCGGACATGATCGATGTCCTGCCGGGTCCGCTCTTCGTCTTTCGCGTTGTTCTGAACGTGCTGGAGCCGGACGTCCAGTATCCGGAGTGTTCTTTGGATGGCGTCCAACTGCGGGATGGATAGAAGCTGGATGTGAGAGGCATTGTTGGTCACCCCGCCGCTGGGGTTGGGGCATCCAGAGGAGCCGGGGACCGAGGGAGGCTGACGGGCGCGGGAGGCCCGCGGGAGGAGCCCCCCCGAGCGGAGGGATAGGCGGCGCCGGGGGTGCCCGGTGGGTCCCCCCTGGGAGGGGAAGGACAAGGAGGGGGCGGATGGGTCGAGGTCAAGTTGAAGGCAGGTGGCGCCCCCGGGGTGGGGGGATGTGGCAGAGCGGTAGCCAGGGGGGGCAAGCGTGCCGTCGTGATCTGCTCGTGAAACGTTACGTCATTCACATTCGTAAACATCGTAAATCTGTTAATAACTATTTCTATTAATAGATTTCTAATAGACATGCCAGACAATTATTTATTTGGTTTGCGTCAGGAAGGGCATCCGGCCATAAAAACCCAGCTTCATGTGTCCTATCAGGGCGCAAAACGTATAGCCTGTGTCAAAACATGGACATTCATCATCATCATCATCATTTACGTTTTCTGTCCACAGGTTAAGGTCCTCTTTTTCCAAAGACATTAAGAAAGTAAACATCAAAAAAGGCAGTGTGGATATTGTACCCTTGAATAGAATCGGCCTTCGAGTCAACATCAATGATTTTGTCACGGCTTGGCTCTAAACCACCTTTTTTGATGTCTAGTATGTTAATGTTCATGTTTTTACACAGGTCAGACGATTGCACCCTGAGGCGGACTGCTGGAGCTGGGTTTTTACGACCGGATGTCCTTCCGGACGCCTGCCAAATTTATAATTATCGCAGATCTGTTAGAAAATCTATCAATAAAAATCAAAATATTAATCATAAGCTTTGACGTCCATTCTAATGCATTTTGTGTCCATGTTAACATATAGGTTAGACTTGTATATTGAAGTTTATAATTTACATAAAATCATTCTGTGAAATTAAATTTAAAGAAATTAAATGTCAATAACTGAATATGTGTGATAAAAAATAACTATCGTAGAGAATTTATCATAGACCATTAGGTCTAACTGTAATCAATATCATTTTAGCACAAACTTTGGTTTGCTTTGACAATAATATTGGAAAAATTAAACATACAATTATACATACACATCTTAAAATAAAAAGTGGTCTTGCACAAGTATTGCTAAGTATGAAGTAGCGTCAAGTTGCATTGAAAGTATTTTATTGTATTTAAATGCTTTGACTAGAGACGACTTGGCTAATACCTGGCCCGTTGAGTTCCAAAATGTCATTTGCCATTGTCGCCCCCAGCATGTTGTCCGCCACAACGTTCACACTGTCCTTACCTGCTGCATCAAAACATTATAGGCTACAAATATCGTTCTAAAAATTATTTCCTACAATATACATCACGTTCAGTTCCATCAACACCTTTTTTTACTATCATATTAGTACACATATACCATGAATTTTAAAATCACAGCAGTCGTGTTGGCAGTCTTAACCGTGGCAATGTTAGAACAAAATCTGAAACACAATTTGAAACCATGTAATTTCATCAAGACTTTTATATTCTGTCACATTTGCACATAAAAATGTGACGTGAATGTTAAAATAACGCAGTGCAGCACGGGTAGCGTCTTGTAGGAAGCGGGTTAACTTAGCTGCCAGATGGTGAAGTTAATACATTAAATTTAGTAGAGAACGCTTATGGTTTTATTCAATTCAGTACTAATATGTAGCAGAAATAATTATACGTCTCATGCAAAAAGTATACTAAAAGTATACTAAAAGTATACTAAAAGTATACTAAAAGTATACTAAAAGTATACTAAAAGTATACTAAAAGAGCATCAAATGAAGCAATATTTGGAATACCTGTTTTAAACTCAAAGCATGCGGAACCAGTAACGTGGCTAGCCTGGAATTTTGAAGCAAACAATTTGCTAAAACATATCAAAACTCTTGACTGAACAGAGCAGGCGGTTGGACTCAACTGCTAAATTAGCTGGACAGAGAAAAGAACAAACGAGGAGGTTTTGGCAAGAGTTGAGAAAAAAAGAACACACCTGGATATGATTGTTCAGAGAAAGAAAAACTGAATTGGGTATCTAGCGAGAGGAGAGAGATTGGTGAGATAAATACTGGAGGGAAGAACAGTAGCAAAAAAATGAGGGGAAGGAAGAGAATAGGAATGTTAGATTATTGGCAAGAAAATCATGTGAAAACATGAAGAGAATGGCAGCGGATAGCCAGGTGTGGAGAGGTTGGATGCCAGGGACCATCCGTGTAGCAGTGCACTAGAGAGACTCAACTGCGGGAAAGCCTGACCCCCACATGGCACAATTTCTTTGAAATCACAAATGATTTGTAAATAAACACTATTTGAATTCTTAAATGAAATATTGTTAGATTGGCAGCAGTTGTGGACCCATCAAGGTAACGTACTATTCAATCACAATATTGATGTTTTGATTGAGGGCGAGCCTGAAATTCTTGTAGGCTAATTTTAGCAAAAATTTCATATTCCAATCAAAATCCAACACTAAATATTAACATCCATGACGTAATGAGGCTGGCAACAATTTTAGCACCTGATGTTTGATGAATGGTTTACAACGCGGAACACAATAATGATCGTTCTTACCTTCTTCTTTTTGCCGCTCTAGTTTGAAGAGGTAGCGCCTGACTAGCCGCTGCAAGATGTCTGAGTACGAGTTGTGAGGCTTTTCTATGTTCATGCTTTCACACACCTTCTCCCGCCGCATCTGACATTTACAAAAAAAAGAATAATTCATGATAGCATTTTAAAATTTGATAAGATTAACTGTTATACCGTAGTTATTCCTGAGACAAGTACAAAGTTGAAGATGGTTATATTCCTTGTGAAGCATTGACTGCTTTATCACGCCTATTCTGAGTCATAGGTTGACAATCTTGAAGGGTTACGTTAACTTTATTGATCGATTACATACAAATCAAGTAGTGATGTAGGTTTCTATAATAGCCTACCACGGAAGTAAAATCTTAGCCTACGATAAGTCGAAACTGATCATTCTACCATAGGCTAACATTCCCATTAAAACGTTAGACTATACAACACGATAATACTACAGTTACTACAGTCTACACCTCCCTAGCGATGACTTCTTAAGTTTTTGTTTGTTTTTGTGTAGCTTAGGGACCGTGTGTAGCACAAAGTCTATATGCAGTCCGGTTCTGCGCAAGAGAGCCTCAAGTGTTAGCTTGACGACTTATTCATCCAGCTTTTTCAGATGACTTGTTCTGTGATTTGGTGACTCGTTAGGGCACTGCAGAGTCTAGAGGTAGGTTGCCCATACACGAAATGCCTGGTTGTTCAAATAAGACTGCAGTACTTAAATGACACTGCAAATAAGACTGCCTCAAAAATGACTGCCTCAGATAAGACTGCGACAAATAAGACTGCCTCGAAAAAGACTGCCTCAAATAAGACTGCCTCAAATAAGACTCTCCTCAAATAAGACTCTCCTCAAATAAGACTCTCCTCAAATAAGACTCTCCTCAAATAAGAC
>JAQIWG010008823.1:0-11122 GCA_034695025.1 Chamaedrilus cognettii | reverse complement strand
TGAGTTTCGCAGGAGAAGGAATTTGCTGGCGACTTCTATTTTGAGTGGCACGTGAAGCTTTGTTTTGTTGAACAAAAATGTGGCACACAGCAGAAAAAGATTGCAAACCAGTCTAGCAATTTGCATTTAGAAAGGATACATCTACGATTTGCTAAAATTTTAGCAAACGATTTGCTACATACTGTAGAAGCGAGATCCCAAAGTACGTATATATGAATGTATATTGCACTTGTAGCGCACCAAAAATATGTCATGCAAACGGAGATGGAAAGAACGTCATTTGCTTGCACCGTAGGTGCGAGAGAAGTGCAGCAGTCTACATACAGATTGCGGTAGTACACATGACAGATAGTTATCACGTCACAATAGACCTTTTAAAAAACGTAGTATGCTAACCCTTGCTTATCTCCAGATGCAGCATATGGAAGGAAGGTAGGGCAAATGCTCCTCTCAGAAATTCCGGGAAAGCAGAGCCCCGCTGCACTTTGCCTCCTCAAGTCCACCAAGGAAAATTATGAAAGGACACGGCCCCTGTGTAAAGGGCATTAAAAGCATTTACATTTTTGAATAAAAATACTGTATTTCTCTCCTCCAGCATTCAAATCGTCCCGACACCTATGACCGATATAGCACAATAGAGAAATTCAAAGCTGTGTCTAAGCCTCAATCATCGGCCTTCTGTAAAAAACTTTCTGTAAAAAATCAAAGTTTTGTCAGAAACGCCTACAAGAAATTAGCAATTGTTACATATCTGTACAACACCGTTCACAAACTCTGCAACTCTGTACACCTTCAGCGATCGTCAGCGATGACATCGCAATTTGAACGACTTTCGCTCAAAAATGTACCAACAAACGACAGTGTAACAGAAAATTTTCATGAAGATCATAACACAAGAACAATGACAAAACACACTTTTACAAAACTCCACAACTATTACTGTTAATTATAATACATGATTGCGGACTATATAAACCGCGCGCGCGGCAGCCTAATTTATTATCACACGGCATAACGGATCCTGACGTCAGAGACGCCATCGGCATCCCACCAAAGGGCTCGAAGCGACCTGTGGGGAGGCTCAGGAACACCTGGACCCGCACTGTGGAGGGGGACCTGAAGTCCTTCAACACGGGGCTGAATGCGGCATGAAGGCGCAGAAGGGGTCCGCTTGGTGCAAACTCATGCTCACGGCTACGCCGCCCGCCCAAGCTGACGAACAAACGAAAATGCAAAAAATACTACACCCACGCGCCGTATTGCGAAACTGCATAAATTTAACATATTCAAGCACTAGGCGCAGTAGGATTGTCTAAAACAAATCAACGTTAACATTCACCATCAATGGCTTGCGTCAAATGAAAGGACTGAATCCTGATGCTAATTAAAACAACAAAGTAACTTAACATTGATCCGAAATATCCAAATAGTTTTACATTGACCCTAAGTAACTTCATGAAACTGGATAAAAGCTAATGCATGAATATTTGTGTCTGGAGTAAGATAAAACTTGCACCCAATGAATCAGGCGGTGCAAGTCCCACCCCAACATTCAGTCCGCTTTATTCTTTACAAAAACCCAGAATTGTGCTGTTTTGAGAATTTGATCAAATTTCTGTTTCACGGTCAGGCTATGGTTAGAGGTAGATTTAGGTTCGGAATAAAATTTAAAAATAGAGTCGTGTGTAGTGGCCATAGCGGAACGGTACAGTGGAATTGCGACCAGGCTAATTGCGAACAAGTATAGCAAATTTAGCACTCCACCGACTAGCATTACACGCACCTTTTCATTGCTTCACACATCCAAGTTATTCAGAGGTTGAAGGCTAGCGTAATGCACAAATACACTGTCCATATCCGTAGACCAACACGAGAAAAAACGTTTTACAAAGGACATCAAAGAGTTCAAGATCACATGAGGTGGTGTGACTCCGATCGACTGGTCCAGTTGGCATCAGTTTAACATAGTATAGTGTCTGTTTCTATTAAATGTAATAAAGTTGCAGAAAATCAAACAAAATTCA
Source organism: Chamaedrilus cognettii (assembly GCA_034695025.1). Classification (NCBI taxonomy): domain Eukaryota; kingdom Metazoa; phylum Annelida; class Clitellata; order Enchytraeida; family Enchytraeidae; genus Chamaedrilus; species Chamaedrilus cognettii. Next base: position 9,098 of record JAQIWG010008823.1, on the reverse strand, counting down.
CTAAATGAAATCTAATTAATTACAAATCATTAATTTAATTTAGATTAATTAGCTACTCAATGAATTAAAAATCATCAACAACTTGAATTAATCTTATTTGGTCTAGTGTACACGATGTAGTATCTTTTTCTAAGCGCTGTAATGCTAACTGGATCAAACTCCAGCCTATCTAGGTCACCATTGAAAAATTTCACAATAGCTCAGTTCAGACTTATTTTTCAGTTTCTCATTCATTGGTCTATTTGACAACTGCTAACATCAATACATAGAATAGTAATGGATGTATTAAAATACCTGCACGCTAAATCATATGTAAGTACTTGTATGCTAACCAGAGTTAAATACCATATTTTAACTCTCAAATCCTACCTGATTACAAACTATTCATGCCTTTAAGCGGAATGCACTTACTTCAATCACTCTAACTAGATTTCACGCTTTTAAAACTATCCCAAACAGAAGCTGGAGTACCTGGTGATGGTGATTTGCATCAAATAGATTGCGTAAGAATTGCATCTTAATGTTACATAGCATTATGGTTACGTAAGGGTAGCACAAGACTAGCACACAATATTTGGTCCCTGTACGATATGCTGCAAGGTTAAGCAGACGAGAACCTAGCAAGGTTTACTGGGGGCGAACGCACGCGCTGTCTAAAATTTTTCACAAATAGAATCCAATTCCACCCGTTAACAACATTAAGTCTAGAAATATTCACACCAAATTTTTCTCAAAGCGCTAATTTAAATCCATCTTAAACGACACGTAATTTAAGGGTGAGAAACTTTTCTTACATACTCGAACTGTAAGCGTCTTAATTCGCGTCTTAAAGTCCGCGGCTTAAAGTTAAAAAACACGTTGCAACAAGTTAGCAACGAGTTTTTTAAAAGCTAGCGACTGTGACATTTGATCTTCTAAATATACGCGCAGCCGATAATAAAAAATCTAACATTTTCTCTGACACACATTCTTCTTGTTTCACACTATGACACATCTGACGGTTAAACACACGCAGCAGCAAAAACACGCTAAAGATAAAAGCTGCACATTTTATATAAATCATTTTTTACGTTAAAAAATGATTTAAAATGTGCAGCTTTTATCTTCTACACCGATCCAAGGCCCGAAGGAAATGCAACCATACAAAACTACTATCATACGAAACAGAAAAACAAAAGAAACAAAATTCTTTAAAGTTCTTATCGACAGTTAAAAAATGAGTACGGGTCTTTCATAACACGTGCTGAAATGAAACCCGGTCAATGTGTTTCTGTCTCCCCTACTTCAAAAGCTAATATAGTCAGAAAAGTATCAGAAGAAGTGTTGAAGCACCCTAGAAATGACTTAGCATATGAAACGCCGACCAACAATTTGTGAAAAAAACAAACGTAACGAAAAAAAGAAGAAACAGTTCAACTTTAAACCAAATTTTCATGAACAGTATTCAACACAACAACTAGGCCTGCAGGAAGCATACGCAACCCATACTATCTGCAAAATTATTTTGTGTTTCATGTCATAGTTCATGGTCTTTCCATCTGTTCTCTTTCTCACGTGGTATATGATGTATTTTTTTGTTTGTAATTTATGAGGCAATTAATAAATTGTCATTAATTTGCTGCAAGGGGGGTTAGGCATGGGCATTTTGCCTTTACGGAGATGTGTTCTCTTTATGCTTAGCTGCAGGTAACTTGACGCTCTGGTCATTTATTTCTTGTATGTGTTCATGTACTGAAGTTACAAATGTGAATAAAAGAAAAATCAAATCTGGCAACAGGATCTGCAATTATTGACAAATTAAAGCCAGAAACGTTCAATCTGCCGGAATCGATTATATCTACGACCCAGATTATATGATTCTGCTAGAATATTACACAGTTCATAAATAATACGTTCAGTTGAATACACGACAATATAGATCGTTCGATCGTAGTCTAGATAAAGCAGGTTACAGAGTGGACGATATTACGGCCTACAATCTACAATACATCAAGGCTTTGAGGCTCATAACACACACAACTCGGAAATTCTGAAACACAACTCAAACTTCATAAAACAAAAGATCACACGATTATAACGCAGCTATATACAGTATTATACATGAATGTTTCTTACAACCATACACTGAAAGTTGAAGGTATAGAAAGGGGGAGGGGTGGATGAGATATATAAAATACTATCATTCGTGCAATAAAAAATTAAGGCATCAATATCACATAACACACTAGATGAATTTTCTTTTATAAATTTGTTTCAATTTAGTTTCAATTTTTAATTATAATTAATTTCTAACTGGCGCGATGTATTCGTAATTGCGATGAATATTTGTATCTAAATAAACAATTATCTATACACACGTTCAAACGCGCTGCATTCCCAACTTATGCAGAGGGAAATGTGGCCACAAAACGTATGCTGCGCACGTGAGTGTGAATAATTAATTGTTAATTTATACACAAATATATCGCCTTAAATATCTCCTATAACTTCGATGCTACAAATAAACATGGACACGATAAAAAGTTCCGTCAATGAAACGAGGCACTTTGGTAGAACAATTGGCCTAGATACTGTTGCAGTAGCAGACAGCTACTCTGCAGGCAAAATAAAACACATTTTGAAACGCAAAGAACTGCAGCAGCACAAATACAAAAATAGATCCTGTAGAAAATCATCGTTCACAGCTACAATTCGCATCTCTGATTACATAAGCAACCTGAAACAATTTTACTCTTAACGACACGATGAAAAGAAGACTTAAAGTTTTAAAAATCATATTCTTTCCCTCAAAATCTACTAATAGTTGTAAAATATAGTGATGCAAAGATCAGAGCAAAATCGTGGATGCAATCAATTAAAATAAATTGACATCACCATTTAATATTGCTAATAAAGCTATTGTTACGCTTGAAAGTAAAATGATTGAACAGATTCAAAACAAACACTCCTTATACGAAATACATTTCAAGCAGACGGTGTTATCCGCAGAGGAAAATCACATACTGCATAAAACAAATTTATAAATTCCATCGTCATACTCTTAACAAGATCAGGATTTGTTACAACGACTATCACATATTCATATTGCATGCGTTACATTGAGCAAAAACGAAAGACAAAAGAAACATTATCCGATTCACTGATCATGAGATAGTAGGATGCTTTTGGATGACAAATGATTTGTTTTTTGCAATCACTGTTTAAAAACAAACAGAATTAGAAAAAAGCTCTTCATGACTCTGAATTTTTGATTTTAGAACCATCGCTTCAACGACGTGAAGACTTAGTTAAAATATCGAACACACTGCTATACAAACGATTAAACCCTACGTTCAAATTGATCTATTCGAAATGCAATCATTGCGTAGTACTACCTCTGTAGTACTACGCGACTAGAAGATCAGCTTTGACAGTTTACTCCTCTGCTTAGCAGCAGAGAGCTTCGGCGGCACCAATCGATCAACGGAAAGTCTGGGGAAGAGGCGATCCAACGATTTAGGAGGCAGTCGCTCTGATTCCGCTCGACGTCGCACGATAAATTTGATGTCGGCGACGTCCTTTTTGATCGCGTAGAATACGTTTCCGCGCGCCGGCAACTGCAGCTCTGCAACACAAGCAAAGCAATTGTTAATAACAACAACAATAGAGCAAAGTAATTCAAGGGCAAAATAATAAAAAGATCGTAATATTCATTATTTTAAGAGTTATATGATATAGTGCATTATTCTCCTTGGCTATTGAATTAGCAAATCCTGTGGGTTTTGTCAATTTGGCACAGAAGTAGGCATATGAAGGACTCAGAGTACAGCACTATGCCCAGTCGCCTACAATTAACTAACGGTCGAATTCATCGACACTGACGCCATAATACAAATATTGTGACTGCGTGAATTTCATTTATGCACTAGCGTTAGAGAAAATCATACGGCTTGCTAGACAGTGTAAAGGAGTGAAGGGCCATGTCATCAATAGGTTTAGTACACGTGCCACGGCCTCAGCCATTAGCTCACCAAACGTTAACCCATGACTCACCAAACGTTAACCCATGGCTCACCAAACGTTAACCCATGGCTCACCAAACGTTAACCCATGGCTCAATAAAAAACTTCGCGCTGGATCAACTAACTTGAATAGCCTAATGAGCTAATTATATTAACGCCCAACAGTTTGGCCTTAATAATTGCCTCAGCTTTGAATATGAAACTTATAATGTGCTCGTTAGACATAAAATTAAGTGCTAAGCAGTACCATGCCGCACTTTCGTCTTTTCAAACTTGGTCGCGTCACTGCGCAAGCCGCGCATGCGCGGTGACGTCAGTGTGCCTACACCTCGACACGATCAAGCAGGACACGGGGAATTATAATGTTTTTGAGATGCCCATTAAGTCAGGTAGTACCAAAAACCATCGTTATTGGGCATAAATGTCACATTAATGCGTGTCGGTTTTTTGGCTGGTGAATTTGGCACTAAGTCCCAAACCTGATCCGTCCGGCAACAGTTGATAAAGCGAAAATTCCTCCGGCTTGGAGAGCAGGCCGTACTTGGCCAGCGTGTTCCGCAGAACGGCCGTCGCGTGGTCGTTACAAGACAGCTGCGGGCAGCGCAACGGGCATTAAATAAAAAAAATTAATTAAATATAGTCACCTCACGACATGGAACTCAACTGAATCATAAAATAGAATTATCAGAATAAATGCCTCCAATGATGAGAAAACTCATCATAATGTTACGGCATTGCGTACAGATAATATCAGAAATAATAGTAATAGTTAATACAGATATCATAAAATATCAAAACAAGAATTATTTCCACTGGTAATTTCTAGATTGTCACAAATTAATTTCCTCTCCGATCCCCGCGCATATGAACGAAAATATGTTCATTTTTGACGGAGATATCGTGCTTTGCTAGGCTCCGCACACGCGTTTCTCAAATAAAAATTAAAAACAAGCGGATCGCATTTTTAAAATGCGCAACGTAATTCTTTTAAGAAAATGACAATAATATAGATGATTTGTTTGTTTCGTTTGTATTTTAGGGACTGTGTTTAGCACCAAGACTATACAGTCCGATTCTGTGCAAGTTGGCCGCCACAGAATCTGTGCCCCTGCTTTAGTCACCTTTTATGACTCGCCCGGGGAGCTCTGGACTGCAAGCCAATTTTTTGTTCCCCAGCCTGCAGGGGATATACTTGAATAATTAATTACTTCGCTATTATGAATGACTAATACAAAACTTGAAATCGACCCTAATCCATGAAATCGACCCTCAGATTTTCCTACAATGTTTTCGTGAAACAGGTCCTCAAACCGCACTCAGTTAAACCGCCGCTCTTCCGCTCACCAGAATGCTCTTGTAGTGATTCGTGTGGTGGTTCTCCGTCGCATGCAGATAGACCTTGACAGCGAGGGTTTCCCCCTCGCTCCCCCCCCGGGGGCTCGAGCCCCCGCTGGCCCCATGCAGGAGGGAGAGGGAGAGCTCGGAGGGAATGTCCGACATTGATTTGGCAGATCCTATTGTCAGGATGCCATTTCCCTGAAAATTAAAATTAAAATTTATGTTCAACGTCGTGGAAATATAACATCAAGCACAGGTAAGAAAGAGTAAACAGAAAGCAATTCACAGCATACATCGCTTTTAGGAAACCGTCGGAACATAAAAATTAGAATCGGAAAAACTTCTACATATATATTCAACGCGATTATGAAGTCGAGTACTTTCGAAACAACCAATCCGAATGCTGCAACAGAAATTATAGTAAAGAAACAAAACCAAAATAAAAGCAAACGCAACCAGGGTCGCAAGGTTACTAAATAAAATATTATCCGTGTGTGTACACAGTGCTGTATAGTACACACAGTAATAACTCAGTAACAGCACCTTTCATCCATCAGCAGCCAATTATGAATGATGTATTTTCATTTGTCTGGAAAAAGTAAAAAACATAGTTATAATTGAACGTAACGTATCAAGCAATGCATTAACATACTAGCGATCTATGGCCTGGAGAGGACGCGGTCTGTTTCCTGCCCCCCGTCGATCCTCCTCCCGGACTGCCTTCCTGCGCGCTGGCGATGCTGTGCGTGTCGCTGCTCGCCTCTGACTGGCTGTCCACGGTCTGGTTGTAGCGCGAGAGGGAGAGCAGATTGGTGACGGATGATTCGTTGAGGCAGCGCAGGTCTCCGAGAGAAATGGCGGGCCGGCGCGGCGCAAAGAAACCCAGGCTGGACACAAACGAAAAGTGACGCAGACTAAGAACTTGCTCATCCAGTATCATGCGCAATTTTTCTAAATCGATCATGCGCAATTTTTCTAAATCAGATCCACCCCATACGCAGACAAACTTTTTCTACAATGCTGCCATTTTCATGATCTAAAAAGTATCTTGTTCATTTAAAAGACCATTGTCCAATGGGGATTAAGCACGTCACAAGAAACTGATGCTAGGCATAAGAAAACCACAAAAACGTCTGACTCGTAGCGTCTACTTGTAACTCTTTGCGAGACCATGTTACATTACGGATACTACTACTACCAATACAAGATCATTACTTGAAAAATATTATTCGTTGTACTTTTTTTTACTATATCAGTGTGATCAAGTGAAAAGACACAAATTCAGTAAGTTCAGGTAAGGTTAATGCTGACTCGCCATACCTGGCATTCTTGCTGTGGCCATGTCTCCGCTCCACCGTCGCAAAGCTGCTGCTCGACTCTATCTCATGCGACAACTCATAGCTGAAGAAGAAGCAAAAAAGAAGACAAAGATAAATTATTTACAGAAATTTTGTTGCAATAAACCATTTCTGAACTTGAATTAGATCTCGCGTTGTCCGGCAGCGGTTTTAGCAGAATGACACCTGAAATCCGCCATCTTTCCACACGGTTTTATACTGCAATTGGCTCGCAGCTCGCTAATGAGTGACGGAGTACGCCTGTACTGCAAAAGTATCATAAACCGAGTGACAAGATGGCAGATAGTTGGAATCATTAGTCAATGTACAATGCGAGATCCAGCTATTGTTTCATAGTCTTTGTTTAAATAAATAAACAAGTTAGAAGAGCAAACAACAAGTGAGCGATCAAGAGAGCCTGTGATTCGCCCAGGCGCCAAGCACCAGCCCACTGCCCCATATCCGCCAAACTGGGTTACAAAGAATTGAATTTCAGCCCAGAACTTCCTTGAAGAGTCACAAAGAGTGACACACGAAGAGGTTGTTTGCTCGGCCCCAAAGCACTGAACCGCACTGTAACGGTCTTTGTTACTAAACATGATTCTTAAACTCTAAAAACCCAAAAGCTTAACTGTCCCGTACCGCATCCAAAAAAAATTCTGGGACAACTTTTATGTAAAAAGCGCCGAAACATGCAATGTGGCAATAAATGACAGCAACAAAAACACCAAAATGTGACAAAAAATGACAATAAATCACATCAAATAGGACAAAAAATGACAATAACACACCAAATAGGACAAAAAATGACAATAACACACCAAATATGACAAAAATGACATCAAAAACGCACCAAATATGACAAACAAATGACAATAAAATATAAAAAATATGACAAAAAATTACAACATAAAAAATAACAAATGTAAAAGAAAATACCCTACCAACCTCTCATTCTCGTCGTAAACCCTCAGTCGATAGAACCAGTCGAAGAAGACCGGGTCCGGTCGCAGCCGGTACATTCCGGCCGTCGACTGAAGCATCAGGATCTGGGCGAGGACCTCAAACTCTCGCCGCTTCTTGTCAAAGTTGACGATCCCCGGCCGCACAAAGTCCTTGAAGGCCGTGTCGATCATCGTGAGGTCGGTCAGGAAGGTGCCCAAGTACGGCACGGTGCCCTGCATCGTCGTATTGCTGCAGCCTGGCGGCTGCTGCGGCAAGCAAAATCAGGCACGAAATAAAAAATTAAATAAATAAAGCAAAAGGATATTTTTTCGTTTTCCTTGCCCGTTGCATTTCGCATTGCGCTTCATGCACATGAATTGCATACCAAAATAATGTAGTAGAGAACTTTTTCTTCTCTACTACCCCTGCGAGTTTAAGGACAGCGTGTAGAAACGATGACTATTACAGTCCGGGTCCGTGCCTCGGCCTCGGCTTTACCAAGCACAGAACCGCTCCCCCCCCTTAAATCGCCTATTATGACTCGCCCGGGGAGCTCTGGGCTGCAGGTCAATTCTTTGTGCCCTGACCTGCAGGGATGATAGCAAAGAACTAATCAAGTTTGTTAATATGTTCTAATATATAATATGTTAATTAATATGCTCAATATATGAAATAATATTCAGGGGTTGAATAAGAAAAGTAATTTGACCTGAATCAAGAGAAATAAAGCAGTTCGTGTGTACACGGCACTTCCATGAAATTCTTGTTACCATTTGCATAGGCTTTCTATCTGTTTCATAATTTATATAAAATATGCAAAAGTAAAAAGAGATTATGGAAACATTTGTTTTATTCTCTAGCAAAATACGTACAAGCGTGCAAAATTGGACACATTGAAATTTCAAAATGAATAACAAAATATAAAATAATTAAAGTTACCGCATCGAAAGCAGCGGGCTTCTTTAGCCAGGGGGTAGAGCCCTTGAACCTCGCCCCCGTGCGCAGGGTACCATTACCCTCTGGATCAGCAAACTTGGCCGTCCCTTCCTGAACGAAAAAACCACAGTGCTCCTGAAAAATGTCGACCATGACAGTGTTAACAGACTAAACTCCAAACGACATGGAACCATAAGATCCATTAAATCTGTTAAGGTGTTTTAACCAAGTTCTAACAAAGAAATAAGCAGCAGGCTTTAATTTAACAAACTACAAACCACAACAGCAATCAAAGAAATCGTAAAAACGAGATAGCCTACTCCAAAAGCAACCAAGTCCGCAAGCTCCAACACTTTGGCAGACGGTATATAAGCCAAGGCTCTCTGACAGTCTGCCAACGAGAAGCTACATCCCATAAATTCATTTCTAGAACATCTATAGACATTGACATTCATTATATTATATTTAGAGTATAAATATACATATATATACTATATATATATATGTATAATATAGGTATACACATATATATATGTACACA
>JAQIWG010008822.1:0-11123 GCA_034695025.1 Chamaedrilus cognettii | reverse complement strand
CCCACGTCCATTGCTGCCGCTGCTAAGGCCTCGTAGGCCGCAGATCCTCTCGCAACGGGTGGGGTGGCCTCGGGTTGGGGCGCGCCGGTTTGGTCAGAGTTACTGCGAATGGCGGCCTAAGTGCGCTCAAGTTCATATTGGGTGACGCACTGTCCCCGAAGACAAACATGGGTGACATTGATTGAGATCCCGACGTGGGGCGTGTGCCGCCGCCTGGTGTGGGCTTGCCTCGAGTTGCGCGTCGCAAATTTTGTCTGTTTGCGAAAGGGGGGGGTGCAGGGGAAGGCATGGACACGCGATCATGTGACGTTTCGTCTGCTCCATTGAGCGTTGAGGGTGGCGGGCCGTGATGAACGTCGTTGTTGCGAGGGGCTGCGTGGCTGGGGCTGGCGAACTGGTAAGGGACGGATGGACCGCTCTGGGTCTGGGCGGATGACTTGAAGAACCATTCGCGTATGACAATTCCTTCAGGCAGTAGTGACCCATCACACAGCTTTGCACGGTTTTCAGTTGGGACGCAGACACGGAAAGCACAAGATGATTTTTCATTTTCGTTGCGCGCTTGGTTTTTCGATAATTTAGTCACATTTATCGTTAACATACGAACGCACATTTGTTTTTTTATAAAGTTCGCCAGAGCCTCTTTCTCGATGGAAGGGTCTACGTTGCTAATACAATACTCCGATTTTTTTATTTTGGGGGGTGCGGCTCTAATCCCGTCGTATTGTTGCGTAGAGTGTCCGACGATCTTAGCAGCGCGTGCTATCGGCCTAGCAGCGGTGATAGGCCTCTGTGTAGCACGAGCGGTGTTGGCAGGCGACGTGATCAGCTGGCCACCCCTCGCAGGGGTGAGTCACGCGCAGTGGGCGGAGTCGTGGATTCACGCTGCCACTTGTTGAAGTGGCGATCATTGTGTACGTCGGTGTAGCCTTCGTCGTCATAATTGTCCATCGAGACAGCGTGTGCCACCACATTGCTGTAGCTGGCGGCGGCGGGGCTACAAGCCGATGTGAGGGGTCGGGTTGAGTTAGGCCTGCCACTGAAAGACCGTCACGCTCGGATTGATTGACAGGCCCCCCTGTATCAACTGCTAGCCTGGGACCGGGCCAGGGAAGGCTAGGTGTGAACCGACCATTAATGGCGGCCCTGATCTCCGTCAAATCACATCTAATGGTCTGAATTTTTTCGATTTCCTTCTCTATTTTTTCCAGTTTGTTCAACAGTACAGTTAGGTCCCCCTTATCCATCCTGACCTGGGGGAGCTGGTCTGGGCAGGCGGGAAACGTACAGAGGCAGTTTCGACGGCGCATCATTCTCGGTTACGAACGAAACGAGCGATAGAATATCCTCTAGTTCCAGTCAGTGTTTGGTCTCGGGGCGGCGGTTTGCGAGTCAAGGCTGACCGGGCAGGCCGAGCGACGCGACGTCCTCGGCCAGGCGCTCTTTGGCAACAGACACTGCAGTTGTGCTATAGAAGTCTACTGCTAATTGTCTTACTAGTTTAACTGGATGTTTCTTATAACTGTAAAACACGAAACAAAGCAGGTCGTTCAAGACCAGCGATCCTGGCGCCATCTTGCGTGTTGGAATGCCGTGAATGCAAGGGTCGGGCCAGATAGGGCCAAGTGGCTCAACAATGTATTTAAAGTCGATTCTCTTCCTCCTCTACACGGCAGAGCTGCTTAAGGTCATCGAGGCGCATGGTCTGCTCGCGCACGGGTGCGCTGATAACACGCAGCTGTACAGCAGCTGCCCACCTTTGAAGCTTGCCTCTCTGCGGGCGAATATGCTGTGCTGTGTCGATGACGTAACCTCATGGACCACTTCGAACAGACTGAAGCTGATCTGTGAGAAGACTGAGTTCATGCGGAGCGCCATCAGCCGCATGCAGCATCACATGGACATGGCGCTATTCGTCCTCAGCAACGCGTCTATCGGTCGCAAATGAAGTGAATGAAAATGAAGATACTGCTGGTTCGTGTCATGTTAGACAGCGACCTGTCGATGAGCTCCCAGGTCAGCAGAACGATGCGTTCATGCTTCCATCAGCTGCGTCGTCTCAAGTCCATTCGTCGCATAGTACCAGCTGAAGCGACAAAGATATTCATCAGCATACTCTTCTTCTCCCGTTGCGACAATCAGAATGGGCTTTTTGCTGGAATCGCGCAGAAGCAAATTGACAGATTGAAATATGTATAGAATATATACATATATACATCTAGCTACCGGTATGTGTGACTGGATTTATGGCGCGTTGTGCGATCTAAGTGCATTGTCGTGCGGGGAGGGTAAAAGTGTCTGGGGCACACTTCGTTTTTAATCATGTTCACTTCGTTTTCAATTCAGTTGTGTAAATAACTGTAAACAAACAAAGCATTATCAGTTCAAACTTACTGTAATATTAGAAAACAATAAAGCTATGTACAGCAAGCTAGGAAATGCTTAGGCAATGAACAGGCAATGTTTAGGCCGGGTACAGTTTAATGTCATGTCCGTCCTGGACATGACATTAAACTGTGCTCGGCAGCCCTGGGGCTGTAGTCACGAACCAGTCTAATGGCGACTACCTTGCAAGAGCTAATAGCACCTCGCTCGAGCTACGATTCTCTGCAGCCTAGCGGGCCTAGTCACAATAGTTGCTAACAATGGTGCGAACTTTGACTCGCTAGCTGGCGCGAGCCGATTCAAAAAACGTTGGTTCAAATAATATCACAATTTAGTTGATCTCGCTCGTCGTCAAAAAATTCAAAATAAGCTTAAAAGTAGGCCGATTAATAGATTTTATATTTATATTACTAAATGCGCTTCATCATTGTGTTAAAAATGGTATTTATTGTCACTTTCGCAATCGAATTTACTTACCACGTTAATCAGTCAGTCGCTGGAACTACTTCTGTTGCGTATGAATATCGATTGCTGATATATTTTTTGCTAACTGCCGCAGCCTAAACTAAAGAGTACTCATTTGAAATTGGCTTTACTTATTCAAATAAAAATTTTTGTGAACGGGGATCACGGCGCTTGCGACTTTCGAACTTCCCAGTTGTAAATATCGTCAATTTTAGCTATATTTATCGCTGATTAACTGCATCGACAGAGCTTTAGGCTGCTCTAGCTGAGACGACGCTTTTAGCGCTCGCGCCATGCCTTCTTTGGATGCAGCTAGTTTAGTGACTAGCTATTAGCGCCAGTGGCTCGCGCGAGGTCAGTATTAGCTCGTTTGACTTAAAAATTAGCTCCAGCGAGGGAGTCGCAACTATGGTGACTACAGCCCCTGCCCCTGCTGCCACGGTTGGGCAGGTTGGAGGGCAGGAAGGGCATCCGGTCCATAAAACTGCTCCAACAGGCGATGGGCAAAACGAGCCACGACACTTGTGCTCTTGGCTCGCCCTAGTGTCTTTGAGATGATACTCGGGTCGGGGGGTGTGTTGGAGATAGGGCGGGCGGTGTTAGGGAGGGCGTTTTAGGTGACACGCTAAATAGCCGGGTCTGGGGAGGTGAAGCTAGAGTTTGTTTGATGCCTAGTATCCTGGGCTTGTCGTCAGTTTGGGCCTAGATTTGCGAGTGATGGGGCCCTCGCAGACTCTGGACCGATTTGTCATCATCTCCTTAATTGGTTAAGTGTCGGCTTAGCTGCTTCCTCCCCTGAAGGCCTCTTATCTCCCGATTCCCCTCGTGGGGCCGGGGCACGAGAGGGCGTGTATCCGTGGTCGCATACGTCCAACCTGTGCTAGCATGGAACATGGATGGGAAAAACGGAAATGATGATGATGATGATGATGATGATGAATGAACCAAACGGTTATAGATAGGCTACAGAGACCAAACCCCTGGCACACAGGGAGTATTTACTAGAATAGTATTAGCCTGGTAGATAGGTAGCTTTGGAGCGTTGTAAATTCCAAGCTAGTATATATATCAATGTTATTTTATAAAGCAAAGTATCTAAGACAAATATTAGCAAAGCCAGGAGGTGGCCTAGTCTGTACGCTAGTTCTAGAGTTAGTTTAAAAGCCCTATTCGGTGCGCTGCTCCAGTCCAACTGAACTACATGTCCGTAGTCACGGTACATATAGCTAGCCCAGTCAATATCGCATTGCACCAGTCAATATAGCATGGTGCAATGCGGCAAGGGCAAAGTCTACTTGCCGTGCTACAGTGCGTTCCTCAGGTATCGGGGTTTAGTGAGACCACTGGTGGCTCACTGTACCCTGACACTATAGGCAGCAGCAGTAACTGTCAGCAAAAGCACTGTTAGAGAGCAGACGGTGACTGTAATTATTCTTACTAGCCTACAGCAGTGTTGCAGGCATCTGTTATAATAGGTTGTTACTTTGGTCACGGTCTGATTGACTCCGTGAGTTCAACCTCCAGCTAATTTAGTTGTCGAGTCAGAGCCTGGTTCATCGCTGCACGCTGTCACTTAGCCCCTATAACTTGCGAGGCAATCAAACATTGTATCACGCATGCTGAGTTCTCAGCCTGTGCTCAGAAAGTACAGCTGGAAATGATCCTAAGATACAAGTTGCTGGTTATAACAAGTTGGCGTAGCTAACAGTAATAGTAACCTATTAGTTAACAGGCACTCTGGAGTGCCTGACCTTGTGTTGACATCAGTTAGATTTAAAATCTGCTAATATTCCACGGGGGTGCATCACAATTATTGCGATGCACTTCGAACTCTTGTATCGCAATGGACCCTGAGGTGCATCGCAAACTGTGATGCGACACCGCATATCCCTGCCCATTACACGCGAACAGTTAAGGCCCAAGTGTGGAAGCCCAAGATTACACGTCTGTATAATTAGGGATGATCTCTATGTAATTTCTACGCTAAGTTTTGTATGATGGGTCAGTTTCTCAAAAGTGACTCAGCCGCTAACTAAAGGCCACTGCTCAGCTAGGGAAAGTTTACTTGCTAGCAACACAGCGGTGCCTAGCTGGCTGTAGTATAAAAACTGGATGCAGCATTGCTGAGGGGTTTACACTTGACGCTGATTCTGACTTAAAGCTCACGCACTGCGAGAACTTCAAGGACTGCCGCGAGCGCGGCCGCGCTGCGGCGCAAGGCCGCGCGTCTAGTCTGAGAATGCAGAAGTTTAACTGTTCAATAGTTTGACTCTTGAAAAATAATGTATCTTTCAATATTGTAGAAAGAATCGACTTGAATGGAAATTTCTCTTTGAAACTACATCTATAAGTATAATCTGGTAGGCCTAGCCATGCATGCAAAACCAAGCTAGTTAAATAGGCAACAGTAGGCCTAGCTCTACCACAACAATCAATGCTAGTATAAATTCCCCACAGCAATTCAGGGAACAATAGGAAAAACTACTCTTCATCAAAAGGCACCCCAGCTCAGGCTATAACACAAGTAGATCTCGACAGCCTGTGAACTACATTATCCTTTATTGTCCTTCAATGTAGGCCTTCAAACACAAGCATCAAAATTCTTTGCGACGTCGTTTTTTTACTTTAATTTGACTGCATGTTAGCATTGCTGTTGTACTACCCTCGTTGGTGAAATAAGGATGTTTACAGAGTGAGTCCAAAAAAAATTACCCCCTAGCGATATCGCGATAACTAGTCAAAAATTGATATTTTTGTTTCATATTTGCAAGGATTGTAGCTGAGACAATTTGCAACAAGACCACCAAATTTCATTTGGACATATATTTTAATTCAAAAGTTAAGAATGTTGGCGCAAAAAGCTCAAAAAATCAATTTAACAATCATAACTAAGTCCAAAAAAAAATGTGTGCAGTAAAATTAAGCTCATAAAAATGTTTTTTGTCCTGAATTTCATGCTAACTAATCCTTGTACTCGTGCTAGAATGCATATTCATGACGTCGTGTGCCTGAGATATCGATGGCCTAGTAGGCCATGTTCACTTGCTGCACCTCTCTGCGGCTCAAGCGCTGGAAGCATGGTTTCGTTAACGTGGCAAGTTGGGCACGTCTAAAATGACCAATCTTGAGCAGGAGGAAAATGGGACTGAAAACGTTTTGAGGACAAGGTTTGAAGGCGAGGACACTTCGAGTAGTCTATTCTTACATGCTCTGCACGCTGAAACAGGTGCAGGCCACCTACAGGCAAAGTAACCAGGCCAAGCGAGCTTTAGTGCCTTAGTTAACTTGATTTTTAAAACTTTTCTAAAGCAGTCATAACTTTCAAACTAAAAAATATTTTCGCATGAAATTTGGCAGTCTTGTTGCAAACTATCTCGTCTCCAATCCCTAAAAATATGAAATCAATATTCTTAATTTTGACCGAGTTATCGCGATATCGCTAGGGGATTATTTTTTTTTGACTCACTCTGTATATAATCATTATGAAGCGCCAATGAGAGGGCTTACAGGGACAGCAATCAGCAAACTTCTACCAGCGAAAATTATATTGTTATGCATGTAGATGACATTGTCGCTGCGTTATAAAAAATCTTTAAAAATTATGTCTAGGCCATAGATTAGAACGGTTAAACTAAGACGGCGATCGTGTGGCTTGGACTGCGTGACAAATACATGTATATCGTGTGGCGGCTAATAAGTATGACTGCTCATCTCAAGCATATAATGGTAAATGTATCGACTGCTTTTTAAGATGCTAATTACATTACGCATGTCGAACTGCTCAAATGTGTTTTTAAAGTTATCAAAGCTTTGTGATAAAATGACTAAATATGCAAAACCTTCTTGGTTTTTAGTGTTTTAATTTTTTTGAATGGGTTGCAAATATTGCGACAATTTTGAAATCATGCTTGAAGCTTTAGAAAATTTTGCCACTGACTGTATTTATGTGTTGCCTATGTTTGCTGCTTTTATACTGCATCATCCTTTTTGAATGTTTGTTGTGTCTTTTCGTTATAGATAGTGCAATAGCTCAACGTTACCAAATGATGTCACATAAAGTTGATAGCCTGCAACAGGAAAACTCCTACCTGCATGTGTTGGTTGTAAAGTTGCGAAGTTTCAATCGATGGCGTTATTTCTCAACTATGAACCATTATGATAAGCAGGTGTGTCTTTAGGTCTTTTTCTATTGCATTTGAACATTTGGGAAGATGTGTTGTATCATTCACAGGTGGCTTGTATAGTGGATACAAGGCAGTTGAGATGTTTGGCGGGTCTATTTTATATGATTTTCTTGTGGTGAAAATATATGACAGAATATACATACATTGTTCATCATGTTTTACAGGGTAGAGAACTAGAGATGTTGTGTTTATTGTTAGCGCCCATTGAATTCAATCTGTTTCATGATCAGGACAAGATGTACTTGAAGAGTGTTTCAAGAACTCTCAGAAATTCTAAATAGAAAGCACATCCAAATTAAAAGATGTAAAATCACACTAAACTTACAAAAAAGGACTAAGAAACGTGTTTTAAACAAAATTCCATATGGTCCTTCTTAAATGTGACATATGATGTATAGCAGTGAGACATGGGCAGTGAAGGCAGACCAGGTGGCTAGATTTCACATGTGTTTTTGGGTGTCACTGAAAGAGAGAAGGCACATCTCCTTGCTGAACTGTGACAGTCAGTGGGCTTGGACTCGGAGGCAGTAGGGGAGAAACAGACAAACATGGTTGGGGCATGTTCTCAGAAATAATTCAGATGATTGAGTGTCAAAATATTTAAATTATGAGATGGGGGGAAAAGATGTAGATGAAGATGAGAAATAACTTTAAAAGACCTAACTAAGAACAGTATGAAGGCTAAGGGACAAGGACGCGAGGATGGGATGCGTAAGATTATGTGAAGGGTGGGTTGTGCTGAAACCTGGACTCAAATCGGACGTCGATCGCCTGCAGGCCTTTCATATGTGCAATCTGCGACGAACACTCGGGGTTTGCTGGTTTGACCAAGTCACAAACGTCACTGTGAGGCAGTGAACATTATTTGAGGACATAGAGCCCTGGGTCCAGCAGCGAAGATTGACCTTGTTCGGGCATGTGGCCCGGATGTACCCTGGAGTGCCGGCCCATGACGCGATGTGGTTGGCACTTGACATCTGGCGGCGACACGGGCCTGACCCCACATAGAGGTGCACCCGGGGTCGACCAAGGATGACGTGGGCGGAGCAACTAAGGGTGGATCTGGGGTGAAGAGCCTGGTGGAGGGCTGATGTCTAGCAATGGACCAAGATGGTTGACGTAACTGCGTGAGTGTGCTACGAGCCGCTGCTGTTCAGGCGAATTAGGAGAAGGTGGAGTATGTCCATGGGTGCAAATGGTCTACCAAAGTATGCAAAGGTGGATCATCAATCTACAGTAAGTGGACAATGCGAACACAAAACACATGGATTCACAAAACACATGGATACAGTTTCAAAACGTATTGATATCAATTCATTCATTTTTTTATTAGATTTTCTTAGTTGTATCAAGGTTAAACACCTCTGACCTACAGCTGTATGAACATTGCATTTCATGTGAAATGGACAAAAATCCCTTAATCTTGCTTGGTGAAATAGGATAAGATTGATAGTGAACAATAAGGGGATCATCTTGGGAAATATTTTGGATGCGAATTAAAATATTCCCTTTAAGACATTTACTTGATGTAAAGTGGAGTCCAGTCTGACTGCTTAATACATTATCAGCACTGAATGAGAAAAAATTCACATATATCATTAAATGTTCAATTGTTTATACATTACAGATTTTTAAAACAAATTTATTAACCGGTTTTACAAAAAATCTGTGCTAGATGTCAAAGCTAAAAAGAGTTGCTGAAGCTTACGGTCAAAGTCGTGTGAAGGAAAAAACTACATTTGAAAGACAAGTTCAACTGAATAATGAACAACTGTCAGCCTTGCGTTCTGCGCTTAAAGGATCTCAGATCGAGTGCGATCTAGTGAGAAAGGACCTCGAGAAGCAGGTACTATCTATTCATTTATTCAATTGAAAAATGCATTGTCCTCTGTTTGATCAATAGCATTTGAATCACATTAATCATAGCATTTGAATCACATTATCCTCTATTTTTAGCTTGGCTGTAGTTCTTCTGCTTTTGTGATTTTTTGATTCTTTGATTGTTCTTGCGTTTCTTTCAAAGTGGCGATTAAAGAAATTAATATCAGCTTTACCAAATGACTAGATAATGTGCAACCAATTTTAACGAATTTGTAGGAAACCAGAAGTTTATACATTCAGCTTATCTTGGATTTATTGATATGCCCAAAAGGAAAGCTTTCAAGCCTCACAGCGTTTCAGAAAGATTTCAAGTCACACAACCAAACCTATGGCTCAGCAATCCAGCTTAGTTGGAGCCGGTCCTAAGTCTGGAGAAATAGTGGTTGGTGACAGGAAGGGCATCCGGCCGTAAAAATTGCTCCAAAAAGCCATGATGAGACAATCACAAAGAATTACAACCCTGCGACGTGCTCCACAAGTGCATGGGCTTCGAAACAGGGGCGTGCCGACCGGCACAATGCTGGCCGGTGGTGAGAAATCAGCTACAGCAGAAGGAGTCGATGGGGTGGTTGGGGAGAGCAAGAACATGGGAAAGGCGGGGTTCAGGGTGGGGGAGAAGTAGATTTGTGAACTGGCACGGTAAATGTTGGTACGATGGCAAAAAGGAGTGCGGAAGTGGCAATGATGAAGAAGAACAGAAGGCTGGACGTATATTGCTTACAGGAAATAAGATTTAGGGGAGGAAGCGCCAGGACGTATGGAGCGTATTAGTTGTTTTGACAAGGACATAAAGATGGCGTGCATGGTGTGGGGATCATGATTGCATAGAAGTGGGTTGACAGTGTAATAGAAGTGAAGAGAGTGAATGAAAGGTTGATGGTTCTGCGGATGAGGGTGCGAAGATGGTTCTGAATGTGGTATTAGTCTATGCCCCACAAGTTGAGACGTCAATGGATGAAAAGAAGGAATTTTATGCAACTCTAGGAAAAATCTTGTGTGAAATAAGGAAAAACGAGATAGTGGCAGTGTGTGGTGACCTGAATGGACATGTTGGTGAAAGGCTGATGGCTTTGAGGGAGTTCGTGGAGGAAAGGGGTTTGGTAATCGAAACATAGAAGGCGAGATGTTACTGGAGTTAGCTGATGCACGAAAAATGGCAGTGATGAATGCGTGGTTTGACAAAGAAGACTCTAAGAAGGTGTCCTATGAGTCAGGTGGATGTCGCACGGCAGTAGATTATGTGATGGTAAAACAAAGGGTTCGACTGATGATAAGAGATGTCAGGGTCATTAGGAATATGCCTTGCATACCACAGCACAAGCTGATGGTATGTACAATTAGGTTGAGGGCTCATGCAAAAAAGAAAACGGCATACACCCCAAAGTGTAAAGTGTGGCGGCTAAAAGAGGCAGATGTACAGAGAGAATTTATGGCGAAAGTTCCAGACAGGGAATCAAAGAGGGATAAAAATTAACAGAATGTCGAAGCAGTGTGGAAGGAGATGAAGGATTCTTTGCTGGGAGTAGGGGAAGAGGTGTGTGGCAGAACAAAAGGACCACCAAGGCATGAAGAGACCTGATGGTGGAACGATGAGTGCCAGATGGTGGTGAAAAAGAGAAAAACAAACAATGCAGTATATGGCAGAAGTCAAAAAAATGAGGGGATAAAGAGAAAGCTGAGAAAGATAAGTTAGCATATAACAAGGCAAAGAACGAGGCTCGGGGAGTCACTGGCAAATTAAAAGAAGCTGCAAGCAAAAGGTGAGGGGAAGCCCTGCATAAAAAAGATGAGAAGGGGAAAGTCTTTAGAATGGCAAGATGGTAGATAAAAATAGGGATGTCACTGATGGATGATGTGTAAAGGACAAAGAACGAAATATTGCTGTGGAAGAGAAGATCAGGAATGTGTGGAGGGCTTACTATGAGACGCTGTTGAATGAGGAATTTGAGTGAAACAAGGATGAGTTGCAGGAGAGAGACAGTGTCAGTGGGCCGATAGAACAGATAGCATCTGGCGAAGTGAGAGCAGCCTTGGGCAAGAAGAAGTGCGACAAGGCAGCAGGGCCAACGAGCCTTGTCTCAGAAATGCTAAAGGCTGCAGGGGAGAAAGAAATACAGTGGATGACTGACCTATGTAATGCAGTTGTGAGGGAAGGGAAAATACCGGATGTTTGGACTAGGAGTTGGATGGTGAGTATATATAAAGGAA
>JAQIWG010008821.1:0-11126 GCA_034695025.1 Chamaedrilus cognettii | reverse complement strand
GAGTCCCTGCGGGACTCTCTTACCGCCCCAGAGCCCCTGCGGGGCCTACAGACCACCGCAGAGGCTCCTGCGGGGCAGACATGTAGTAGGCCCATTGCCTATTATAGCCCTTATTGGTAGGCCTACCTACTGCGGTAAGTTGCCTGTCTCTTTTATGCAGTAGCTGCTGTAATGGCCTGCAGCAGGCTGACTGCCTATCGTATAATTAATATCTGCCGTTGAAAAAGAAGAAGAGCAAGTTTTATTATTACTTTGTCGCCATGTTTTCCACGAAAACACTGGAGGGTACGGAACCGGCAGGAAGGAAACAGTGACGAATTAAGTATTTTGGAAGCCGCAGCCACGGCGCATTTCTTTTTTTTAAGTTGGGACCAATACTATTATATAATAATAGTTTTGGAATAATGACATTGCAATCTACACAGCAGACGAGATGAAAAGGATGACAAGATTCCTCTCGGAACTCTAAAAGTCACTTGATACATAACCTTCACTGAATCATACTTCACTCTTCCGGTTTGCAGGCATATTGCATAGGCCTACCAACACTTATTTATTACTGGAACAAATTTATATTTTGCAAATATAATTAAGGGCGCCGCGATGACCAAAACAATCTACACTGCATGGCAAGCGTGTCTCTCTCTATAGTATGTTGCATGTTGAAGTGGACCTTTGCATCCTTGGCATCCAACTTTCCCTACTTTGACCTTTCCTCAGCCATTCTCTTCAAAACTCCATACTTTACTTTCCAAAACAAATCGTCAATCATTCTTATTCGCTTTCTTCCTGGCCCTCACTTTTTTACCATTCATTCTTCCATAACGATATTCATTGTTCCCTCCCCTCTCATGATATGTCCGATCCAGTTTTTCTTTCGTCTGGCTAACATCTGGAACATCGTTCTGGTTTATCCCACTCTCTTTAGTACCTCTTCGCTAGTTTTCTTCTCTGTCCAGCGTTCTTCAATTCTGCTCCATGTCCACATTTCAAACGCTTCTATTTTTCTGACATCGTAACGCCATATCGGATGCAAATATATGTACCAAATTGGCAGCGATCCGCTGCTAGCTTAAACAAACAATTCCCCGTAATTACGAGTCTGCATATTAGAAAATAGACACATATGGGAATAAGATCATGGTAAAAATGCGCATATGCGCATGACCAAAGATTTGTGATAGTGTTTTACGAAACCATAGCTATATAAATTGTAGCAACATAGGCCTAATGCACACTCAGTTCATTTTATAGAATTTAGAAGATCGCACAAAATACATGCAGCGACATTAAGGCCTAAGCCATCGTGCTTTATTAGATAAATATTTCTTTACAAATTGTCATCTGATCATATTACATGCAGCTTTTAATCGGAGCGTTTCAGAGATTTTAAACTGAAATGCTGCATTGCTGTAGGTTGACATTGTGCACAGGATGCAATAAGAAAGAAAGCGCCCCAGACGTGGTGGCCCAGCTCTCGATGCAAGATCTTAGTGCTCCAGTGACAGCAGCAAGAAGTGGTTCTACTGCAGCAAGTAGGCATAGGCTAAGTTCTGTTGCTTCGCAAGCTGGTACAATACCATAATTCTCATTAAAAATTACATGTAGTCTACAGGTAGTTTTAGTTAAGCCATTTGAAAATATATTGTTATATTTGTGTCAAATTGTAAACCGGTACTTTGCTATTTTCTTACTTATTTCATGTGTCAAAGATATTTAGCCTATGCGTCTATGCCATCGTTAGTGCGCGTATAGAGTATGTTGAGCAATTGAGAAAAAAGTGTTGGGTGATATAAATCGAAATAGTATTTCACCAACTTTGGCGGCTTATGACCTTATCTGCTTAAGAAAAAAAAGTGATGTCCCGAAATTCAAATTAAAGCTAAGTAGCCTATATTGTCTACACGGCTGTCAGATTTGCTCAAAACAGGCGAATAAATCATCAGGGATAAGTATAGTAGAAGTAGTACTCCAAAAACGACGTTTTTGCCACTTTACTCGAATTTAGAAATGAGTAGGAGTAGCATTGCTGATATAAATGGACGATAGCAGAGTAGGCCTACTCCAGGCCTACTCCCCTTTTTAAAGGCATAGGGGTGCACTACTCCTAACATTAACATTCTTTTATAAAGCAGCAGGCTTAACGCTACTCTTGTTTTGTAAGAGCTAAACTGAACTCTTCTAATAATAATATTATTATCGTATGCGCCACCTCGGAACTGTTCGTAAATATAAAACGATACAAAGGGTAGGCCTACGAAACGATAGATTCGCGTCTTTTTATCCGTCCTTTGCGCTTATAGAGGCGTGACCGAACAACATGAAGCTACGCCATTGAAATTGACTATGAATGAATTTCACTGAATATTCATGTTTAAGAATGATCTTTTTGGAACTGTTTGCTACGGTCGCGGAGGATTGTTTCATTTACCGCGCAGCCTATTGGCCTACAGCAAGAGCATTGTAGGCAGCAATAAAAAATTGCTAATCCAAACCCGCTCACTCATTTCCTGCTTCATAGATGCTATATTATTTTAAACGTCATAATTCTATTCGAACTTCGCTCAGTGATATTTTCGTGTAGGCCAGGCATAGGCCGACATGTGCCATCTGTACCGGTACGCAGTGGCAGCACTCTGAACACTGTAGTATAGCAGGAACGTGACAGATGTGAATTCGGTTACCATCGTCATCTGTTCTATCAAAATTAAGTCAATCGACGTTGAACTGGTAAATTATTGATAATCATCATTCACAACTGTGGATTCAGCTGTCACACTTAGTGGTCATTTGTTTGATACGCTTAATAATTTAGTATTTAGAAATGGCGCAACCCATCACAAGCACACCGTCTGTTTGGCGCCTAAAACTGGCTGTTATTGTCGCAAACTGGTTTGGGCGGAGCGTGACCCTACTTGACCTTGATTCACAGTCAAATATCTGTCTCGTAAGCAATGCTACGATAATGTTCTCAAACCCAATTTTGTACCGTTTTACATTTTACGAGCAGGAACCATACAGGAAGGAACCTTAGTTTTCAATATTGTTAAGTAGCGTTTGAAGGGTTTTCTAGATCATCGTCAATTATGGTATTTTTTAATCGGTAATTTACAGTAATTCATTATTAATTACGGTATTCTAAAATCAGTTACAGATTTTGTCATTTATCCTAATTTTTTTTCAATTAAAAACGTAGGCTTTGACATGATATGCACTTAAAATGCATCTCATAACAGCCACTTGGCGAGTTAAGTTGAAAACATAGTTGTTTATGACGGGACGCACTTCAATGTAGAATTCTAGTACGATATTCAATATTTTATTGATATTTTGAATAATTGATAATTTTCTTACAAGAATACGATCAATTTAATTTTAAAACATTTAAATACAATTAAATACCTTAAACTACAATAAAATACATAGTCCTACATTAATGTTCATTGAAATGCATTCAACTGCAATGAAAGACATTAAAATACATTATAAATACATTTAAATATATTTAAAATACATTTACATTTAAAATAAATTTAAAGTTCATTCAAAGTCGGGTAGTCGCCCGTCTGGGCCCACTCCAGAAGCGACCCTATGTCTGCCCCTCCCTCTCCCCTCCCCATCGACCGTCGGCGAGCGTCCCTACCATTTGAATAATTTGGTTGTTGACGGACGAGTCAGGAATTTTCGTAGTTAGATTACCATCGATGACCATTGATTACCGGTAATTTATTAATAGATTACCGGTAATCTACATTTTTTTAGTTGACTGCTAATTTTCGAGCGCTATCAACAAGACGTCATTGTGCCATTTTAGTTTTCATCCGTTTGCTAGCAGAAAATGGTCGAATTTAGATGCATTAAAAAAAACTGAGTTAAACTCAATGTCCATCAAATAATGAATGAATGCAGTGCAAGGATTTGCAGTAAAAGTAGGTCCGCTGTTAATAAGCTGATTTGACAAATTGACGCGTCTGGTGCAGTGAAGCATTAAAGCAGCTAGTTGTTACCAGTTTGTTATCAGAACTACTACATTGCAGCAGTTCTGCCTACACTGATAGCCTAAATTCTGATAGTCTACTCTCATACAATTATCGCTCCAAATATTAGATTTGGTTGTGTTTTGTCCAATATACATGTAACCAGCTTTAATCGGATATATGTCTATCGTTCATCAGATATGTTGCAAAACTCGTAACTTTAAAGGTCTTCAAGGTTTATGATATACTTTTTGCGCACCTAGCATAATTATATTAATGGAAATTTAATAAGCCAATGATGGCATTAGCAGTGTGATTTGTTGACGCTAAATAACTATGCCGACTTATCCGAAATGCTAAATATAATGCAATATCATAGGTCTATGCAAAATTATGTTTTCCATACAGTAAAATTAGGAAAAGTGACATAGACTTCATAGTTAAGCCAGACATATTTTAAAAATGTAGTTGCAACAATAGTTAACACAGTTAACTGGTTGTTTCTTAGATCAAGACCACGCAGCTCGCGCGGAAGAAGAAAGACAAATTACTACCGAGGAACGTAGAAGAGTTCAAAGATCAGCAACTGATCCGGTGTCAATGCCGCCAGAAAACAAAATCGCTACGGAGGTGACAAATCCCTACGGCATTTGCAACCTTTTTTATCAGTGAGACTGGTCGCTAAACGCTCCATGCGATTAAATGTGCATTCTGACAAAAGAATTAACAAGCTCATAATTTTTGAATATTTTACAATTATTTTTTTGTGATTTTAGTAGTGAATTTTTTACGGTATGCCTTTATGCTCAGTTTGGCAAGTAGGCATACCGTACTACAAGGTCTTTGTCGGAGTCACAGGCTGCTCTTGGAAGTGACTGGACGTGTTCATTACACTTACAAATCTCTGTCTGTTTATTGCAATGTAGTCGATTTGACTTCTGGCTCCGTCCCCAGGGGAGATCCATGTGTAGGCCTAACTGTTTTTGTGGCACTGTTTATTTAGCAAGTATTTGTTAGCACCATCTTGTTCCTGTGACAAAAATCGCCTAGTTTTTATCCCGTATCATTTTTGTCCTCATGCCATTGGTGCCAATGCCATCGTCCACATCACGCGGATCTCCTACCATTGCATTAGCGTCTCCATTCTGATAGCCTACAAATTTACCGTTCTTTAACCTTTTATTTGCGACCAATTGTGTCATTCTGGCCTCTCGTTCTCTCGTCTGTTGTGCTGCATGCGGGTTTTTAGCATTTGGTTTGCACTTTACAGTGGGTTGCTTTTACTTTCTGGGCTGATGGATGGCCGGTTCAGACTACATGTAATGTAGTCCCTCCGGTAATAAATTATTCCTGGTAGTACCTATAGCTCCTGCTTGAGCAGCGAGAAAGGGGGGGGGGTGCTAATACACACCTTTACAGTCGCATTACCAATCCGCGACCGGGAGGGGAGGCTGAAGCTGGATATAACAAACTAGGGATGTCCTAACTTACTCCAATCACTGGAGTTCAACCCCCGCGAACTTGGACGCGACTACCAGGAGTTACCCAGGTGCATGCAGCTGCTGGATTGATCCCCCTTGTACACCTGTGCAGGGTAAATAGTTCTGAATGAGATCAGAACTAAAGGCTCACTTGCATACTCAGTTAATGTTAATATGTGAGTATGCAAGTTACTCATGTAATCTAGGAGACTCATAAGGGCAAAATTTGAACTTTAGTGATTGGAGTTAGTTAGGACATCCCTAGTTTGTTGTATCCAACTTCAGCCTCCCCTCTCGGTCGCGGATTGGTAATGCAACTGTAAAAGTGTGTTAGCACCCCCCCCCCCCTTCCCCGATGGCGGCTTCTTTAGCCGGGCTCCCTTGCTAAGTGCTTGGGGCCCTCAGAAAGTTTTGTTTGTACCTCCGTTGTCACATCAAGTATATGCACGGGGCATCCCTTGTTGCTTTGGGATAACTATATACAAAACCAAGCCTAAAATGGCTCAGACTCACGTTTCAGTTGGTTGGCGCCGATGGGACAATCTACGCTAAGCTCGACCTCGCTGCCAGACTAGCGAGTCACCAGAGCGGAACCACCTCGCCTCCTCCACAGCCTCCAGTCCGAGTGAACACGGAGCAGGAGACTTACGCCTTCATCGACCACACGCTCAGAGTGAAGGATCTGCCTAAAACATAAACTTGGTGACACAATGCAGCATAATGTTTTCGGATTGGGTACACTTATTACTAATCTCATTCATATGCGGGATATTTGTTCATGGATGAAGGTCCATCTTCACAATGGCGTAACTTTGAACTGAAAAGTGGTGGTGACCAAATGGCAAGTCCCTATAGGACGTTACTTGAAGCGTTTAAAAGCATAATTATAAATGTTTAGGTTGCGAGGTAATATGACAGATTCTAATTGAGTTAAGCAGTCAATACGTCATTGGTTTTGATACACTATAGTGAAGTGAAATCAGGAATTTTCACGTCAGACATCTTCATGCCAGGCAGACTCAAGCTGAATGGTAGTGAATAGCAATGAATAGTAATAAATCGTAATTAGTAGTAATGATTAGTAATTATTAGTGATGAATAGGCCTGATAGTTGGATTCGTCCAGGCTCGCTGCGTGTCAAGGCCAGCGCCATTTTTTTAACGCATTTAAACTAAAATAGCCTACTAGGGATTAACAAGTTCATCAACAGTTCAGTAATGCATTGAAGTTGCATTTAATTTTCAGTATTAATTGAACACATCCATAAAAATATGACTTCTGCAAGAAAAGTTCAGATCCACAAGAAAAATTTCATCCGCAAAAAAATAAACAATCTATAAGAACATGACATTCTTAAGAAAGGTTTAATTTTGCAAGAAAAGTTCAAATCAAAAAGAAACGTTGACATTCACAAGAAAACAAATATTTACAAGAAACGTTCACTTTTCAAAAGAAAAGTTCACATCTACAAGGTGACAACACATCCACAAAAAAACCCACAAAAAAGTTCACATAGCGTACATACCATCTTCAAAAAACATGTCATCCACAAAAAAAGTTCACTTCCATAAGAAAAGTTAAAATCACAAACAAAATTTCACATTAACAAGAAACCAACATACTCCACAGAAAACCTGACATTCATCAAAAATTTCAGCCACAGACGTCTGGTATCATCAATCCGCTGCTGTGTAGATTGGGAATTTACACTTCTGACTTATTCAGGTTTGTAACATTTTAACAACATCAGCCTTAAACGATATCGACTACAGATATTCATGGCCTGTAGCCTAAGCTACTTACGCTATAGGACTGATATGAATATCTGCAGTCGATGTTACTTATGTTCACCGCATTTAATTAATAAAAGATTTGATTATTAAATCTATTTTCGACTCATGCATTCTTCGTTGACAGTCTGTTTTAATTCAATCTGGACTTATTTATCATTAATGAGCAAACTATACTGGGAATAGTATTTGTAGTTATTGACATAAATTCTAATATTTTTAATGTGAACTGCAAGCAATGAAATGAATACAATAATAGGCGGTCACTACCGCTCGCTACCGTTTTGGACCTCGTCACACAGCCTCCCATGCCCAAACATTCCGTCTGCTTCCAAACAACTTGCCTGGGATAAGTCCTGCATCGCCACCGACATTTCCACAGTTATGGCCAACTTTCTGGACGACCATCACCGTGCGA
Organism: Chamaedrilus cognettii; assembly: GCA_034695025.1. NCBI lineage: Eukaryota > Metazoa > Annelida > Clitellata > Enchytraeida > Enchytraeidae > Chamaedrilus > Chamaedrilus cognettii. The sequence goes on along the minus strand of JAQIWG010008821.1, from coordinate 3,460 downwards.
GACTGCTTTAAGGGCACTTTTATCTCACCATCTGATTCCGAGGGCTAGCCGTCTCAGAGCAACACATTAAAACATGTTTGCACATTAACTCACATGTTGCAGGTTGTCTTGCAGTTTTCAGCAAAGAAGTCAAAATAGCTCGGATTAGTGCAGTAAGCCATCCATGCGGGGCAGTCATTCGGCATTAGATCAGCGCAGTTGCAGGCGCCTGCAGAAATGAAACAAAGTACACAACAAAGTTGGACTCTGAAAAATAAGCCCATTGAAAAATTGAACGTTATTTGTTACTCTGTTACTCTCTGTGTTACAAGTTATTCTGCGTCAATCATTTTGAAGATCGTTTCAAATAAGTTCGATTTTCTCTCAAAATTCTGACGTCTCTAGATTTCTCAATTCAAACTGTAGTATTAACTGCGACGTCACGGTCGCGGGTAATGTATAAGACCACATATACAGCAGGCAATCTGGGCGGGTTTCATGGAAAATTGAATCCAAATAAACCATTGGTCACATGTGAACAAGGGTCAGAACATTTTAATTCTGAGTCTTAAAGTCACCATGGAAGCGCATGCATAGGCCAGCAGCGAACGTCACCATTTTTTAAAAATCGGATGAGACGTCATGATAAATCTGTCTATTGAGCGTATTGTGCAGATTTAACGAGAATTCCTTGGTCGACCTTGCTCGGCACACACTCACGCTCGCAGAACGCTCCGTAGAACTGCGTGCCGCACTGACACGAGCAGGTGAGCGCGGACCAGCTGCCGCCGTTAGCGCACGTCTGGAGCGGAGTGCCGCACCCTGCGAGCAACACAGCGAACAGCGCTGCATCAATCGTACATGTATGCGTCTGTGTCATTGAGCTGGTTATATGGGTGAAACACTTGAGCTAGCAGAGAGTGACACCAGGAGAAGAATACATATCTTTTCAAATCAGATGCAATCAGAAATCGGCAAAGGGTTAGCCAAAAAAACCCTTATGGTAAATGCACACCTTTCGGTCAAAATGAAGGAAGTTCACCGTGGCGTTTGTTTGGCGGACACGCGACCGCTAGGTGTGCGCGTTGTCGGTCAAACGAACGCCAGCCGCCGTCCTTAAGGTCACTGTGACCTTAATAATAATGACCTTAATTAACAAAAAGAATGCTGCATGCACCATTCTTTTTGTTAAGGATCATGACGTCAGGTCAGCTGAACGAGTTGCATAGTAATCTATACGACTTTAGTCCTTAACGACAAAACTTTCTTCGCTTTGACCGAAAGGTGTGCACGCCACGCCAAAACGACCGCAAGCAGTCGGCGTCTCTACGGCTTTTTAGTACTGTCCTTAACGACAGAACTTCCTTTGTTTTGACCGAAAGGTGTGCGTTCACCATTAGAGCTGCAGACGACGTTCCAAGACTACCAATAGGCGTTGCTGTCCTCGTTTACTTTGATGACGCGCCACAAGCCGTCGAGTGCCTCGCAAAACTTAAACCATTAGGTTAACTGTCAAATGCTGCGAAAATCAAATAAAAACCTTGCGCTCAGAGCGCTGGACCAAATGACTCTAACAATTGGCCTAAATAATAATTATGGTAACAGTGGCAGTTTCGAACAAAGAACACAGATTCCTCATAAAATGCACCCCCTGGAAAGTCTGAAACAATAGATTTTCGTATTTTCTGGACAACAATTAAAGAGCTGCAGAAGGGCGCTTTTGGGAGGGGGAAGGAAGGTGCATCGACCCTTCTGTTAGGAATCGCTACCACATGCAGTAAATAAACATAAGGGCATTAAAGGGTTGCGATGCAGTTAACTGACTGCAGTTTCCCGTTGTGTCTGTGTTCGGTGTGCACGGCACTGCGATAAAACAAATGCAGGGGGTGATAAATAAACAACTTCGGCCGAAGAGTCACCCATGTCATTCCAAATAAATTGTAACTGCAGTACGCATCTCTTTGTCGGCCAAATAAATCGAAGCTTTACATTCATATCATTCTCATACGCTTTCACTGTACATGTATGTCTACCATTTCACACAAATTTTAACTTTATATTCATCCTATTGTTAATACGTGTTAAGGGGATAATCATATCTTTCTAAGACCACTTACTTGATCTGTCGACTGCTAACATGGCATGCAGCTGGATCTCACTTTATTTAAACAATAATGAATCAAAACGTAGATACAGTGAACAAGCGCACCAATCGGTGCGAATAGAACGCACCCCAAAGGTTGTTGACGCACTTATACCCGGCTCCCGTCCCGGCACTGTCGCACTCGGAGCAGGGCGCGCCGGGCAAGTACGTGTTCACGGGGGCGCCGAGTGTATTGCCTCTGAAATGATGAAGCAGCTCAAAGATCCTAACTTATGCACATTTTTCGGATGCTCACCGCGACTGCGTCCTAATTCAAATACAATTCTTGACGTTAAGCTTACTTTTATTTGATTTAGAATAGGATTTCGTTAGGCTTAGGTAGGGTATGGATTTGGTTCAGATTTAGAGTGTAGAGTGTTAGAGTGTAGGTTCAGATTGGAGCATAGTTACCTCTTGGTTATATTTGATTGAGGATCTATTTAAACTAACATTCAAATGAGCCTGCGAATGCGGGCGGATGCTCAACAATTTGCATAGGTTACGATCCGTGAGCGCTGAGTCTGAAATAACGTCACCTTTAGAGAATCATGCATGCGCACCTCTACGGTTTGAACTTAACCAGTGACCACGCGTCCCCCTCTCCCATTAACACATGCACAACGGATATTTTTCGTTAGACACGCCCGGCAATTCGTGCAGCAAATTCGAAGCGAGAGGGTCAAACCAAACTTTAAAAAGTAGGATGATCTTGCAGTGAAGAGGGGGCGCAGGGGCGGGCAGGGATAGAAGGGTTCGGTTTTAACAATGGCGGCTAGTTTACACGGGCCCGCTAACTTACTGATGCAGGTGTTTCGAAAAAATCACCTGATAACAATCTTTGCAAACGCGGGGCAGACTAAATTAAATATCCATGGTTGGGGAGGGGAGGGGAAATCGATCCGCCAAAAATTTTGGCTCAAAATGGGTGCCTAAGAATCTTAGACGGAGAATATAACCTCCCAGCCAGCGCTCGGTGCTTTAAGCTCGGCGTCCTTCCTCCCAAATGCGAACACAATAGAGTGCAGCTGTCAACGCAAGACTATATTCGGCTGAAAATCATCGTAACTCCCCGAGATCACACCGCCACTGCTCACGGCGGAGTGTAGTCGCAGACGACGAGCAGCGCGTTGGTCCAGACGACGCTTGCCACGTTCACTGTAGCACAGTTGGCGTAGCCGCACCCCACCTCGCGGGACGCTGAGGCGACCAGCTGCGCAGCGTACCGTCAATACGCACTGTCAACTGCACGTCTGCACGACGTCCATGCGGCAGTAACGCCATTGGTTGAAACAATCAGGCGTGCGCACTAGCGCGTCTACACAATGACGTCATACGCTG